>WKFP01014382.1:196865-326532 GCA_011057875.1 Pterocles orientalis
TATATATAATATATATCTCTGATAAAGATTCATCTTGCTTTCTTGCAGAGGAGAATATGCTCTCAAGAGACTTGCTACATTCCCCACCTCCGCACACCCTCCCCTGTGGTCCTATCTCCAGTTTACGTACAAATAGTTGTCTACTGTTATTCTACAATTAAATATTGAGATTTGGCATTTGAGTCTCCTTTGAGATGAGGGGATACAAATCCACACACCTTTTAAATATAAAAAAAGGCTTCTTCATTTATACTTTATAGTTTGAACACTTCATAGTGCAAAGGGCTTATTTCTAGCTCAAGATCACACTTCAGAAAGTTTTTTCCCCACAACTTTTTTCTGTTTTCATTCAACCATAAGAAGTGAGGATTCAAATCCTTTCTTTCCCCATTTTTTCTTTCTTCATTATGCAGCAGCAGAGCTCACAGTATAATCTGCATCAAGTGTCCCTCTTGATTCTGGCTTCATAACAAGAGGCATTTTAATAGACATGTGGAAGAAACGATAGTTTATACTGTTTACTGTAATGGAGCTAAGAGGATGATAAGCAAGAGAAACACCAATCATGCCAAGCAATATTTCTGCAGAAATAGGTAAGTGACTACTAGCAGGGGTATATCATCAAAATTGGTCAGATATTCAACCGTATTTTGGGATAGCAGAGCCTAATTTCTAATCGTAATAAATTGTTTCAATCAGTTATTTATTTTATCTTAAACCAGAGTTAGAGCAGGTAACATGACTGTTAATTCCTGCTGCTCTCAACAAAAGCTGAGATTGTCAGGCAGGACTGACAAGCTCTTTAATTAACAGTGGGATTGTCTCTCTTTGGGAAGATCCAGACAGTGAACAAACTCAAATATAAAAAAGGCATGTCCAGTTTAAAGCCCAAAATCTATACATATGCAATTATATATGTAAAAATTAAAAACACAACTATGTACACATAAAAGGATAGTTAAAACAGCCTTGCACTTCCCCCGTCATTATTTAGCTGTCTTTATCAAAAATACTATGAGGGAGCAGCTGGTATTCAGCATTATGAACAGCACAACTTTAGATAGCCTGCATTTGTCTTCAGTTTGTTAATTGTTAAGGAAGTGGGGCACGAAGAGGCACTTGTTTGTGTGACGTCTCCCACTACTCAGGGGTAGATAATCCTGAATAACAACATAGCAAGAAGCAGGCCGGATTTTACTGGCCCTAATATCTTGCTCAGATTTGGTTCTCACTCCTCACCTTTCAGACAGACATTGCCAATATCAGTTTCTACTTTTCCTTTTGGAGGGGACTTCAGCAAGGGACTGTTTTGGCTGGTGCTAGGCAGGCAGTCATATGATCTGCTGCAAGACCTAAAGCAGAACTCCAAGAAAATATTCCTTACTGCAGCAAAAACTGCAACTTCACCATTTTTCAGAAGGAAAACAGCATAACTTTTGGAGATCTCCCATGTCCAGAACATGTACTGCTGCCACTTGCAGGAATATCAAGGTGTGATTCAGCTACAGTGCCAGACTCTGTAAGGACACAGCCACACCATTGCTCCTTACTACAATTTCAAGTCTGGCACTTGTGACCCTGATTTCGAGGTAATGCCAGAAAACGTTGTTACTTCTCCAGAGACCTGCAGTCACAGTTACAGTAGGGAGAAGGGTAACCTTACTCAGTTTAAGAGTCAGCACTCATAAGGCCGTTGGCTTGCCAGGTATCTCAGATCATTTCCTACTGGGTAATGAAATATCCTCTCTATGGAGCAAGGGTAATCAAAGAACTGGAGAAGTGATGTGTTGATATCCTGCTACAAGTCTGCTACTGAAGCAGCTTTTGAGTCCCAGGGAGTCACCTTATTCTCTGGTAGGACCACTCTCCTTTTGCTTCCATCACTCAGAGTTTGGTTTATGGTCACTTCATGGCTTTTCAAAACTGATGTCTGAAACACACCTCAAAATTTAAAAAAGCTTCAAAATAAGACAATTGAAAACAAAACCATATCAATATCTAATCCATGCAGTTAAGAAGGCTCACACAGAGATCCTTAAAGCGTATTTCAGTTATGATCTGGCTTGGTTTTGTAGTCTTCAGCTTACTGGATGTGTTCCCTCTTTGCTCAATAAGGCTGAATCCAAGTTCTGTAGAGAATTTTCTGCTAGCTTCAGGATTTTAGTTACCTTCCTAGAATCTGAAAATGAGGGGGAATGAACTCAAACTCTCACCTTTGAATATTTTTGGGAACCAGAAAGTGCTGAACTTGCTGGTCAATACTGTTTAAGAAGCTTTTCACTGTTACTGTGATGAGTAGGAAACAAACTTTCGCTCAGACTTGAAGTAGGGAAAGTAAAGATTTAATTAATTTCAGGAGAGCACAGACAGTCAAGTCAGGCAATTCTTCAGTTTCAAAAGAGAAGAGACTGAAAGAGGCTTTGACTCATCTGTCATTTATGCTGCTCTAATATACGTGGACTACAGAACTCCTTACGAGAGCAAACTCAGACTAAAGAGGCATTCTCAAAGCTCATTATCCAGTACTTGCAAATGAGTCAAAGTGCTAAGTTTTTGATTTCTGGAGTTGTCAAATGCTGGCTCAAATCCCCATGCCCTAGCACACATCCAGCATAATTTGGGCATACACTGAGGAAATCAACAGAAGAGAGGTGTTTTTTTTTTTCCTCCTTGAGAGTTCAGGGCAACAACAGAGTCACTTTGCACTTAACCATTCAGTAGTTGCCCTCTAATAACTCTCAGACATGTCTTTTCTCCACGGCAATAACAAGCATGGTTATGTATCAGAAGTGTCCTACTCTTATTTCTCTGATCCTGAAAATACCCTATTAGTTACCCGCCAAACATATAATGTGGGCCTCCCTGTGCAATACACCCAGCACCTGCACAGCTCTGCCTGGGTGTTCAGAGAGACAGTCAGATTTGGGAAGCTGTATAGCATATTGCATCTATCTGAAAAGATTAACATTTCATTGTCTTATTTTTGTCTCTGACTTAAAGAGCTCCCAAACCCTCAGCTCCCTGCTGCAACGCTATATATCAGCCCAATCCCAATGAGCATTTGTTATAACACTGGGCAGGAGGACAGGAGCATTTCAATAGTAGCATATTCTCTAGAGGGCCAGGCTACAGCACGGGCAAGTGCCAGAGCTATGCTTCACAGGGACAGTTAAAAGGCTTTTTTTAATGCACCTTGAATTCTGGTGAGGAAAAAAAGGCAGCTACCATTGCCATTTCCTTCTTTTTTCTTTTTAAGGGTGAGTGGGAAGGAGAGGGAAAAAGGAAGCACTTTCATCTGGAAATGCTTTTCCAACATGATGTCATCTGAACATGGAGGATTAAATCCTCTGCTAACATAGACTGGCATAAATCAATTGCCTTAAAGCATCATCGCTTCATTAGATCTGGCCCAAAGCTTCTCCAGTCATCAGATAGTGTATCACTAGTTACTTTTGGCATCACTAGGGCTCCTTCCTTTCATTCCCAGGAGCTAAAAACTGATATGGAGTTATACAACTGAATACGTATCATCCATGTGATTTACTTTGTAATCACTGATCACTCGATGTATGAGCTGTCTTTTTGTTAGCTTTGTCAGATTGAGCTGCCATAAAACTCAATACCCAAGTCAAATTTTATAATTATGCAATTGAAATCAGGAGGGCAACCTTCCACAGTCTCAACAGGAAACAGTCTAAGTTAATAGCTTTGCTGTTTTTCTTGATATATACCTCAACTACATGGTTTTTCTGTTTGGGTTTGATTTTTTTTTTGATTTTTTTTTAGCTAAATAAACCCATAACATGTGGGCTGTTTACAGAGTACTGGTAACATCATCAGTGCTGTATCTGATCACTGTTCTGGAAACATACTAGATAGGAGTTTATGCATCTCAAAATGCCTGAGAGGAGCTGTCAACATACACTCCAAGGGGGCAGAAATAATCCTTTTAGTAAAGCTCTGCAGCAGGTTCCACAGACACCACACGGGATATCCACCACCAGCAGTTTTCAAGAGGAGAGGAAGACAGCAGCAGGAAGCATATGATCAGCAGGGTTTAAGAATGTAGTCTCTCCTCCATTGTGGGGAACGAATGATCTAAATTCCCTGTAATCCTTTTTATCTCACTGATTGGGTTTTTTTTAATGGTTAAGGCCTAATTTATTCCTTTAATCTGTATCTGAGGAGCTACAGGCTCCTCAAAGGTAAATCACAATCCATTTTGTGGCTGTTTTCTGGATTAGTAATTACATGTGGAAGAAAAACAAGCCTCATGAATACATAGTTATTGGTTTGATTTCAAAAGCTCTTGACATGGAGGGTAGAAGTAATCTAATTAGTCTTTTGTACAACAAACCTTTCCTTTCTTCTAATGAGGACAGTGCATTTTAATTACTATTGTGTTACCAAACCAGGCCACAAATTAAGTAGAACCTGATGCAGTTGGTTGGCAATGTTAACATGATACTTCCACTTAATGTAAGCACATTAATGGTTAAGTTTGGGGAACATGTTCTTCATGCTTCTTGCAATTTCGGCCTCCTTTTCCACAGCCAGGCCATGAAACAGCATGGCTTTCTGTTGAGCAGGGCAGGAAGTGTCTAGGAGAACTGGTGCACTTAGAGAATATTGTTACAAACCTGTCTCCAAAGGACCTTTCTTCTGTAGTTCCCTGGAGGCAAAACAGTGGTGATGTGTCAAGCTGATTTTCATGATACTGGAGTTGTCTGTCTTTCCTGCCTGTGAAGAAGGATGTATACCACCAGATACTATTGTGTTCACAAAGATAGGTTGATAACATCTCACTGAGCTTTGACTATAGACCTCGCATCCTTTTCTAAGATAAGTAGTTCACTATAGTAGTTGGCTGCCAGCTTTTTCTTCCCTTAAATATACAGTGGAACAAAGATCTACCCTCCCCTTGTCCTTACAGTTAATACTTTCAGGGCATCTCTAATTTTTCTTTGAGGTCATAACTTATTAAAAGTCTAAAAATACACATTTTGTTTCTGCTGCCTACAGCAGAGAATGCATCTTGTGTCATCTTCAGCCTTGGAACTCCCTTGTGTGCCACTAGGTGCAAAGCAACTCCAATTTTGTTTCCTACTGCTAAGTAGAAGGGAAAATAGATCAGTTGCCAATCATTTATAATGCAACTCAAGAAAATAACACAACAAGACTATTTCATAAAATTAGGGAGCTGTGAAGTTAAGGGCTGGTCTAGCAAGACATAAGATTTGTACTTTGGGTTTACGACTCTAAACCAGAGAGACCTGAATTCTAAAAAAGATCATGCAATTTGGCACAGTCCAGAGTGCTTGGGCCAATTTGAATTTCAGGTGCTTTCAATCTAAATGAGTAAAGGAGAGGGTGTCAAAGCTGAAAGAAGAAGATGTGTTTTGATCTGATGAGTCAGGAACACTGTGGGGCAGGACAGATTCCCAAGCAGACCAGAGCAGGCAAGGAGACCACAGCCTGGCATGCAGCTAGATATGTTGTGAGGAGCTAGCAGGTAATCTAAGGACAGAGCTGATGACACAGCCTTTTAGTTATCAGAAAAGTGAATTTAAGAGTGATTTTCTTTAACTTTATCCATGTTGCTTTGCAAGTTCCATATGGCAGCTTAGCATTCACCCTCCTTGTAACATCGAAGGTAAGTCTCTCCTGAGGAGTCTCTCATATAGTATTGACTGCATTTTAGAACTTTAAATGATAACTCTGAACAAAAAGGAAACCCTCAAAGATTTTCCTTTTGGGCTTCGTAGAATAGTCAGTCTGTTCAAAAGTTTCCTCTTACTGGTTTATCCCCCCCCCCTTTATTTTAATAAGTGCTAAAATATTCTGATGTGATAATATAATTCATAGTATTCCTGACTGTAAAATTCTGTGTCAGCCCAAGTTGTGATTTTAGCCTTCCTCCTGAATGGGCACAGCTAAAAATCAAGTATTTTAATGCATCTATTACATCAAACATTCCACATATACAATTCAACATTCAAGTCTGTAGTTTTCTCACATTATCTTGTTTCACAGCAATTATCAGAATACAAGAGGAAGAATTACTGAATCACTCAGTTTACAAATTTGGCAGCCACACCAATGAATGCATAAAGCCTTGTTGTTAAATAAGTTAGCTCTGATTAAAGCAAACAACCCTTTTCACCACTAAAAACTACACATGCGTGAACTCATACACACACTTCTCTGTTGTCCTAAAAGCACTGCAAGAAAAGTGCTTTAGGAAGCACACTGCAACTGAGCTGGGACTGCTTTAAGGGTTGCACAGATGTGCAAGCTGGGAACTGAGGCTCTGCTCTTCCATGAGATACCAAACACTACTGTGCCACTGTATAAAACCTGTAAGAAATTACAACTTTGATTCTGACACATGAGAATTTCAGGGAATGAACATTTGACTTGAACCTGGTATCTGGGCCACATCTCCAGCCAGAACCAGAGAAAAAAAAAGTCCAGAATAAGGCTCAATATGCTTGATCCTGCTGTCCCCCAGATCCAGAATGGATACACATTCAAATCACAAAGGAATTGGTTTTATCTGACTTGCATCTCTTTGGCCAGTCATCCTAACACACGGGCAGAAAGAAGGTGGTTTGAATTTCTGACCTGTCCCATCTTCCAGGGGCCCATAGACATTGGAAATCTGGTTTGGGACCGTGGTTAGTACCAATGCTACACACAGCTATTTTTGCATTTATTTTTCCTTATCTAACCCGAAGCTCTTATTCAGCTTTTCTACACAACAGGATGTCTGGATCATCTGCAGCAATGGGCACATGGGGTGGAGAGGGGGCAGAGAGGTGTGCTGTCCTGCCCTCAGCACAAGAGCACCATCCGCCTTTCTTGCCCACTGGAAGTTTCAAACAGGCATTTCTGTCCCCACCATCCTGCCCCACAGTCTTGAGGAGAGACAGTTTTGCCAGTGTTTACAGACAGCTCCTTGTCCCCTTTTGAATCCTTCCTTCAAGCCTTTCTTGCTTTAGCAGCAGCACAAAGCTTACTTACTTCTAGAAGCAGAACTCTGAAGTTTTTGTTGATGCTCAAAGGGGGAATATTTCAAAGGCTCAATTATAGGAGAACCTGCACCAGTTAAAGCAAAATAAACACCTGCATGTGCAATTTAAGAATGTAAATTTAAGTTATCCTTTTGAGTTATCCTAATTGTAGAACCTATTTCAGCTGCATGGGTCAGGAGACCAGGTATTCCTCCACTGCTGATGACATTTATAGAGCTGAATGAGGATTAAATTGTTAAATAACCATTTATCAACAATAGAAGATAACTTTCCAAGTAGACTTCACACCTTTCTCACATAAAATGTGTTGGGTTTTTTTTCTATAACAGGTGAAAAAGGGAGTAACTCATTGTTTCCATAACTGGAGTTTTGTAGGCAGAAACAATACTTATCAAGGAATTGTTTGAAATCCCATACCCTTGAGAGTCCATTCTTTCAGAATTAAGATCCTTATTTAAACTCACAGATTTACTGGCCTGTCTGTATTTTACTCTGCTACCTTAATGAAGCCTATTTGTGAAAACCATGCACTTGTTCGAGTGTAAAGGTTACAAAACTGATTTTGGAATAGCCAAAGCTTCCTAACATTAAAAAGAAGTTTGGACACCAAGAGAATTTATCAGTCACTGTGACAAGTGGTGCTGGTGCTGTCATGCATTAGTGAGGCTTTTTACTGCAAATTAAATTAGAATGAGTGTAATTATTCTGACTGTAAAACAAAGAAGATGCTTTTAACAGCTGATTCAGGTACTGTTCTCACTCCAATTTGTAGGACTAGCAAGGATTTGACATTAACTCAGATAATCCCACATAGATGAGACACCGGTTGAATTGGTAATCTTATTGCAGTTTCTATGTTTTCTGACCCTAATCCTGTTTCATCTTTTTTGTTGTGAGCAGTAAACAGATACACTAATTAGCACCAATAAAGAAAGGTTTACCTTGGACTGTTGGTCCAACAGCAACTAAGCACAGTGAGTATATGACAGTTTTCAGACAAAAAACCCAAACCCTTGGAATGGATGCATCAACTCTGTCTCTATTTCTGCCTCTTACAACATATTTTTACTTTTGTATCTAGTGCTGGATTATGTGGAAGAATGAAATAAATTTGAATTTGAAAAAGATGGAGATTAAATGCTTGTAAGTCTCAGATCTAAAAGAAAACTAGAGTGACCATTACTGAAATTTCTTGTTTAAATCTTCCCCCTCCTACAAAAGTTCACTGCACACACTCTTGTGCCCTATAGCTCTTTTTTTGGACTTTAAGATGGTGATTGGGAGAGAAAAAACTTATTTTGAGATGGCAGCCTTCCTGATTTCTGCTGAAGCTAACATGGTTTGAATGCATTCCCTCTCCCCCTGCAGCCCTTGGGCTTTGCTTTTTGGGGGGTGGGGAGGAGGAAGAGCACATTAGTTGGGCTGCTGTAAATGGATTTAAGAAGTTAACTGAAGTATTGCTCTTCTCCCCCTTTCACTTTTTGCCTCAGATTCAAACATGATATGAAAAAAAAGATGACCCATGACGACACAAGCTGTATTAACTGTTACCAACAGATTAACTCCCAGCTGCCAAAAGTAACACTCAGCATCATCTTTCCCAATGAAACTAGTAATGATTACAGCTTTAGTATTTGTTTTCTAACTAGATTCTGAAATGTTTGTTTAAGCATCACTGTTTTGGCAACCATTCCGGCATTAAGCATAGGTAGCTGCAGAAAAACAAGAACTATATAGACCTGAATTTACATAGTAGTGAGTTTTAGAAGTGAAGCGACTGGTCACAGAAGCCTGCTTTGCATCTTCTCTCTAGCTTCAGTTTCAGGGGATGTCAACACAAGCCTGCAATGCTGTAATGCACTCTTTAGAATGGTTTACAGCCATGTTATTTTTAGGAGGGAATTACTGTTGGGTATTAAGTGAAGTTCCCCACTCCAGCCAGTACTGGTTGCTTTATTTAAGGGAAGGGGCTGCAGTGAGCTTCAGTTCCAGTTCTCTGCCTGTCCCACTTGCACCCCTACAGCTGCTCTCTGTTTTGTGCTCCACAACTTGTTTATAAGTTTGAGATCTACCTAATTATTCTGAACTACTCAATAAGAAGCTTGCACGCCTGTCACAACGGATGCAGGGGGAAGAGTCTTGGAATCAAAAGACAGGATGAAACAAGGAAATGCCGTTGGAGGACACAAAGCTTTTCTGTAAGGACAGCATGGGAAAATCAGCAACTATCTTTTTGGTAGCATAAGGACTGTCTCCTTCAAATAACTACAGATGCCACGTGTGAAAATTTGTCCTACATGGAACTGGAAGAGAAACTCTGTCTTTACTGTCACTATGGGCCTTGACCCTGCAAATGTGTAAGTACTCATACTCCCAGAGCAGCCAGTGCAGATGAAGCTGGGCAAAGCTATGGTCCTTTCATGATAAACCAGTACTCCTATGGCTCCACTTTCCTGCTCTATCATGCCATGATGAAGTGGCTGGCACAAATAAGCAGGTTACTTTCTGGCAGCCTTTATGTTACAACAATCACAGGTAGACCAGTAACTAGAATTCAGGGGATATAATGACAACAGAATCCTGTTGCTTGCTTGGAGGACAACTGTTGCCTGCAGGTAGCTGCATTATTATTTTGAGACTGTTGCAATGCTGTCCTTTGTGCGCTGGAAGGCAATTACTTCCCTTGCTGAAGGGTAAGCTCTTTCCTCTCATCATTTGCACATTGCCAAACAACTATGTAAGAACAGTAACAGAGATCATCACCAGAAATCCATTAGAACATCTATAATTTTATGTTTTACGACTTACTGGAAAGGCTGACTGCTAAAACAATGCATGGATCACCATGATAAAATGTAGTTATTTATTTGTATTATTTTAGTACCTGAAAGCCTCAGCCAAAAATTCCTGTTGCAGTGCCCAAGGCCTTATTTGAGGGACTTACCCAGCTGTCAGCTAAGTGTTATTCCTTAGTGAAGGCAGGCATGGTTATTATGTGCAGCAGGTTCAAGCAAGAGTAAATTCAGCAGTTGGACTCTGTGGCTGTAGATGTCTTAATGGATTGGTGCAGGAGAGGATTGTGAGGTGGCACAGGAAAAGAGTGTTTACAGGGAAGCAAAGGGCAGAGTCCAGGGAATCATCACAGCAGACAAATGAGATTCAATTACTTTGGCAAAGCATGTATTTTAGGTGGTTTTTCAGTTTAGGCTCCCTCTTTTCCACTAGATCTTATAATAAAGAACGAGTTATGGCAGGAGAATATGTAGAAGAATATTTCATTGTCAGGCCTATGTCAAACTCTTCAGTTTTAGTCTTCTGCATTTTCTTTTCATTTTCCACTGTAATAATCTTTGTTCTTTCCTGCTCATCTCTGCAAGTTCATACAGCACCCTAAGTGAAACATCCGCTTATCACTCAGTATCTTTCTGCCCATTTATTCAGGATTCTGGTGGAAGCAGGGCTCAAAACAGAAAGCGTTTTCAGTTTTAGTTTATGGAAGGAATACCCCCACATGGAAACATCTCAGTTTGTTCCTTAAGGAGGGATCACTTTGGAGTACACCACCTCAGCAGAGAGCCAAGCATGCATCAGTGGAATAAGCTACCTTCCACAGTTATCTGTGCTTGCTGGAATCTTGTATCAACATTTAAACAAAGAATGAATGCCAGACATCACATGTAAATAAAGTTAAATGCTTTACACGTCCTATCTCTCTCTCTTTAGAAGTATTTTTAATTGATGGAAGTACTTCCAGTTGTTTATATTTTTGTATTTTGTTTACTTCAATACTTTTCCTTGACAGGAAAGCAACAGTTGTTTGCACAGAAAGACAAAGCTATTAGAAGCTATTTATCTACATTTATCCGGGTATTCCTATGGCCCCTGGTTACGTGACTGTGCTCTTTATACAATAGGATTTAGTAATCTGCAAACAGATTTAAGAAGTGCCAGCCAAGAGCTCCCTAAGCAAACCTCCACATGAGACAAATCAAATATACAATTCAAAAATAGAAACTCAGTGCAAGGTTAATAGAGTCTTATGGAAAAAAATATTTCTGTTTTGTTGTATAAATCCCTGAAGAGTGAAGGAACAGAGGAAACACCTTGATAAATGGGCATAAAATTTCTATCCTGGAATAATTCAGTGGCTCAAAAACTCACCTGAGACACCACATACTCAGGTTCACAACCTTATTCTGACAAGAGCTTTGAACCTGTTTCTCTTTGGCCAGAGAAAATGTCCTAATCAGTAGCTATTTTCTGCTCTGCTTTTATATTCTGGTAGTGGCAAGAATTTAAGGAAGAGCAAGTTTCCATGAAAAGATGAGGTAAGTCTGTTTTACTAAATCAATATTTTTGTATGGAAAGGCAATATAACAACAACAAAAAAATCCTTATCAGTTCTACTCCCAATGACAATAAGGGACTTTGGAGCAAAGGGAGGCTCTGCTTTCCAGGCACACTGCAGCAGCCCAAGGCTGGCAGCACAGCCCACTTCTCAGGAGGTCTCTGCTTTGCAGAAAGCCCCTGTGAGAGGGTGGCAGAGTGGCTTTGGGGTCCAACTTAGAGATAGTGGCAGGAGCAAGCCCAAAGAAAACATTGCAGGAAGGCTGAAACTGAAAAACAGCAGATAAGTGACAAGAATCCATCCCAGTGGATATTTAAGATCTGAGGGACCGCAGAAGTACCTAGTTCTTTATTTGTAAGTAATAGATCAAGGTTACTTGAGATTCTGTGATTTGGATTTAGCTTTGAGAGAAAGAAGATAATAAGATTCTGCACTGTAGCAGAGCAAAGATTTAAAAATGGATGAATAACTGGGTGGGTGCTACAGGAAATTTACTGTAGGCAGAGGGGAAAATAGAAAGCAATCAGAGCAAAAATGCCACGTGCACCAGCAGCAGCACCTATAGTGTGAGCAATAGAGGCACAAGGAGGAGAATAAGCTTATGTTGGGTGAACTTGGAGGTAGTGGAAATTGGAAAACTAGAGTCTTCAGGGAAAGCTTAGCCTCAGGATTGTAAAATGAGTGCAGAAGAAAATGAGAAATTATTTGGAAAAGAAGAATTGCAGCACCTTCTCTTTTATACTGAAGAAATAAACGAGAAAAGCAAGGAGTAAGTAGAGCCAAAGAGTAACACTTACACACTTATATCAACAATGAAATTGTCTTAAAGAGAAAAGATCATCAAAACAGGATAAAAGCAGGCTGCATATCATTTTCTGTGAAGACCTCAAGACCTCTCACTCTTTGCTTTGGACTGCAGGTGGTTCCCAAGTTCCTGCCTGCTTTGAATTGGGTATTTCAATAGCTTTATGCCATTACCATAAAAATTACTTTTCACATGACCCAAAACCAAACAGGACTGGCTTTTACTGCAATAGGAAATACTGGGATTGGTGTTCATTAATGTTGGCAGCAACAAGTTTTATCCCACATTAGTCAGGGGCCAACAACTTGGGACAAGTGTCTAAAAGTTTTTATCATCACTCTCATGGGACTTATGTAAACATAAGCTAAAAATTACTGTGTTCTCAGCTGGCTGCAGAAAGACTGTAGGCATCCAGACCAATGCAATGCCACAAGAAGGACTGCACTGTGATGTTGTGAGCTCTCAGAGCACACTCAGTAGCTGTGTATCACACCTGTATTTTCCACCATAACACTGAACTTCTCTCATGTTCATTATATGACAAGTGTAAATGCACAAATTTTCGTTACTATGGTGTGTCTCTGATATAAGACATTTTCAAAACATTTTCTCCTAGAATAAGTTACCAGAATGTTTTCCACATTGCAAATCCCTGTATCCTCTAAGCTCTGAAGTCTGTCTCTTGAAAGTAAGAAAAATTCCCAAGCAGGTTTGTCCCAAGACAGACATCAGCACAGAAAGTTTCAGTCCAGGCAGTTGCTTACAGTTTTCTTAAAATTAATTGTACCTTGTAACTGCGATTTCCCCACTAATCCTTTGTAAACCAGCTTGTACAAGTTCAAACCTTCCTTATCATATCTCCACCATCCACAGGTAGTGCCTCTATGCCATTCTCATTTCTCCTACCCATCACATCTGGTCTATGCCAGAGGTTATCAAAACCTCTGTAATATCATGAGATTAAAGAAAGGAAGGAACAATTTGTTCTGACTAAAGAAACAGGGACGGGCCAAAGCTGTGATGAAGACTAAGGTAAATATTTTCTAATTTTTTAATCTTTTCATAGCCAGTTGTTCACCATTTCAAATGGCTCAACCATAATAGGATGAATCAGAACGTCTTACAAACAGGTTGGGGGGAACCTAAATAACTTTTGCATCATGAGTAGCAAGCTGACTTCTCTGATAACTAGTGTGCCCTGTCTCTCCTTCCTCCCCCTCTTCCCCCCAGTTTTAGACACCTGCTCACCATAGTCTTCACATCAGTTTTTTCCTCTCCACTCTTTCCTCTTTTACCACACTCAGACATAATTTTAAAAAAAGCATGGGCAAGTGCTTTCTTCAGGAAACACCACATAGCAAAATGCATTGCTCATCCCAAGGCAATGCTTGGAGGTATACTTTGTACAGCTGACACCCTTGACCCAGATCCTCTCCATGCCCATCCAAGGAACTCAAGACACTTCTGTGAAATCTTATTTAACTTCTGAGAACAATTTCATAGAATCATAGAAACATTAAAGTTGGAAAAGACCTCAAGGATCATCAAGTCCAACCCAACACCACCTAACTCACTAAACCATGTCCCTAAGCACCACATCTACACGTTTCTTGAACACCTCCAGGGATGGTGACTCCACCACCTCCCTGGGCAACCTGTTCCAATGCCTGGTCACTCTTTCCGTGAAGAAATTTTTCCTAATATCCAGCCTAAACCTTCCCTGGTGTAACTTGAGGCCATTTCCTCTTGTCCTGTCACTTGTTACTTTAGAGAAGAGGCCAGCACCCACCGCACTACACCCTCCTTTCATGTAGTTGTAGAGAGTGATAAGGTCTCCTCTCAGCCTCCTCTTCTCTAGACTAAACAACCCCAGCTCCCTCAGCCACTCCTCGTAAGACCTGTGCTCCAGACCCTTCACCAGCTTCGTTGCCCTTCTCTGGACCTGCTCCAGCACCTCAGTGTCCTTCTTGTGGTGAGGGGCCCAAAACTGAACACAGGATTCAAGGTGCGGCCTCACCAGTGCCGAGTACAGGGGCACAACCACTTCCCTAGTCCTGCTGGCCACACTATTGCTGATACAGGCCAGGATGCCGTTGGCCTTCTTGGCCACTGCTGGCTCATGTTCAGCTGGCTGTCAACCAACACCCCTAGGTCCCTTTCTGCTGGGCAGCTTTCCAGCCACTCGCCCCCAAGCCTGTAGCATTGCAGGGGGTTGTTGTGACCCAAGTGCAGGACCCAGCACTTGGTTTTATTGAACCTCATACAGTTGGCCTCAGCCCATGGGTCCACAGCCTGTCCAGATCCCTCTGCAAAGCCTCCCTACCCTCAAGGAGATCAACACACCCGCACAATTTGGTGTCATCAGCAAACTTACTGAGGGAGCACTCAATCCCCTCATCCAGGTCATTGATAAAGATGTTAAACAGGACAGGCCCCAAAACTGATCCCTGGGGAACACCACTGGTGACCGGCCACCACCTGGACTTAAGTCCCTTCACCACGACTCTCTGGGCTCGGCCATCCCAACAGTTTTTTATCCAGCAAAGGGTGTTCCTGTCTAAGCCGCAAGCCACTAGCTTTTCTAGGAGAATGCTGTGGGACACGGTGTCGAAGGCCTTGCTAAAAGAGCTGGATCAACTGTTGCCGCTGATAAGGACTCAGACGCAGACCAATATGATCATGCTGTAGCCGTTTATTATGCCTTAATTGCACACTTTTATACAGAATTCACACAGATTCGGCAATCACTGATTGGATACAATGATTTAAAAATCTTAAAGACAGAGTTACTATTGGCTAACTAGGGTCCTGGGAACGGGACCCTTAACATTACCTAATCCTGTTGATTGTTTACCTTCAATTTCTACTTATCTCACCGACATCCTGAACAACTGTCTTATTTCTCATCCCCTGCAGGTATTATCTTCTCCTGCAGTAGATATCAACTACATGATATCCCTTTTCTAAAAAAGGTTCTAACAAACATAAGTATTTTTCTCCTAAGAAAATTCTCACAGACAAATATTTTTCTCCTAAGGAAGTTCTCATGGACATAAGTATTTTTCTCCTAATAAAGTTCTAACAAACATAAGTGTTTTTCTCCTAAGAAAGTGTTCACAGGCATAAATATTTTTCTCCTAAGAAAGTTCTCATAGACATAAGTATTTTTCTCCTAATAAAGTTCTAACAAACATAAGTATTTTTCTCCTAAGAAAGATTTCCCACACCTGTTAGTGACATCATCTGAGGCTAAATATAGCCGGTGTTATTACGAGGTAATTCCTGCTCACTTTGTTCTCATTTCCTGGTGTATTTTCTTCTCAATACTGCTGGTTTTGGCACTGCAATTATCTTGGTATCTTTTTCTTTTAAATGAATATTAAAAGATAATCAGCTGTTAATTGATAACTCATTTTAATAATGCAGATAATAGACAGTAAAAAATGTAACTCATTTTGCTTATGTTACTATTTGTAATTATAGAATAGTTCGGGTTGGAAGGGACCTTTAAAGGTCATCTAGTCCAAACTGAAATCCATGATTTCATCCTGACATCGTGACAACCTGAAAACTGTTGCAAGTGATTATGTCATGATCTCTAGGTGCAAGCAGGAGAAGCATTTGCCCTGTCTTGCCACATATGTGGAGTACTTGGAACCACAATGAATCTACGGTCATTTTTGTAAGTGCAAGGAACTTGAGTTATTCTTCAGATGGTCACCAGAGAATGTTTTTCCTTCTTTGCATCTCTAAATCTCAACTTACTTGTTTCAGTAGAGTTCCTCTGCAATTCTGTTGCTGTCAACAAAAGCAAAGTACTGCTTTCCCTATGTAAGATTTACAGTACAAATCAGAAACAAAAGAGGATTTTTACACGTTGTGCTAGTTATCAACAGCTTTGAGAAAATATTGTTTTGTGGCTCTAAGAGCCAAACGTTCTGCCTGCTACAGTTTCGCTGAGTAACATTATCTGAGTTATAAAAAATTATGCAAAAAGTTCCTAATGGCGTGTTTGGTCTTACAGCTCATGAGCTATCTGTCTGCAGTTCTTCTGACTCCAGCTTGTTGCACTCACAGAAGTGGTCAGGTGAATTGTGTAATGGAGAGGGGTGGGAATACTATTCCGGTGCACAGGTCAGGCCCTAAGAGTAAGAGCAGCCGTAGCAGTAAATGTACGCATTTTTTCTCTCTGGGACTAATTCTTTAATTCAAAAACAACGAAAACACACTTCTGGCTTTGGGTGAATTTGCTAAGTATCATACATAGGGTGTGAAGTTCTCTCTCTGAAGTTCATTAAGTTCATTAATTCCTCCATGTCTTTGCTATGCTTTAGGAAAGGAGTGTCACTTGAGGGGTGCGCAATTTGATAGTGCAGTAGAGGCAACCTCTGACTTGCTCAGATTTATTATAAAACAAAGTGATGTGTGACAAAGTGTACAATGTTTGTGTTTTGATTTGTGATTTTTGTGTGTGCAAGCACAGAACTTCCCATTGCAGTTCCTGTGCAGAAAATAAACGGATGATTAAAAAGATATTAATGACATTTATATGCCTAGTTCTTATTGAAAATATGTGTGGATCCTAATAATTAATTTGCATCTTGCAGTTATGTCCTTGCAGTTCTGTCCCAAGAGGTAAAGGTCAGCAGCACGTGTATGTTTCATAAATAACAAAGTTATCCACCAAAATTCCAAGCTTTAAGTAGAGTGATAGATGAGAACAGACCATCATTTTAAATTAATTTACTTCATGGTGTTCACCTTCTTTTGCAATCAGATTTTACTGACAAGAATATAACGTACATGTATAGGCACGGATTATTTCTTAGTAAGAAGATCTAAAAGTTTGTTAAACAAACAAACCCCAAAACAAAAAAGGGGGTAAAAATACTAATAGCTTGACCAACCAACTAAATTAAATTATAGGAGGATACTGTTAATTAACTCTCAGTTAAAAACAACTGTAGATTTTAAATTGTTGTTAGTGCTAAAAATTCTAAGGATTTCCTAATTTATCTGCAGATGAATAAAATAAGTTTTCCAGATAAATTTCCTGGTGATTGATTGATGAGATTAATAGTGCAGGGTGACATTTAATATGTTTTGAATCATTTAATATAAATAAAACTATATATTTATATATCTATTTACAAACCCACTTTCACTTTATAATACTCTAATGAGTAGTTATTTAATTAGAAAAAGAGTAACTCTGAGGAACGGGAAAAATCAAAGTTTGGAAATCTGTCAGTTCATTGGCTTCTTGCTGACCCGGCAATATCTTGTTTCTCAGACCCATATAATGATTCTCCAATAACGTGGATCTGACAGATAAAAGCTGTGTTTTGGGTTTTTTTTGTAATTCGCCAAGCATCGGTGACTGTACTAACTTATTTTTATCAGCACACAAGTACAGCAAGCAGCCTTCCAGATGTTTACTGATGACACACAGGCAATGTCTGCAGTAGCAATCTGTAACATAACCACCTTTGCTAATTTTCTGAAAATCCATGCCTGTCTCCAGTGATATCCTTATTGTCAGTCTTGTATTCTCTCCCCTTCCTTGGAGTGTCTTTCTGAGTTTGCATAACTGCAGTTAGTATAACTGGCACCTTAAAAAACTGTATTACTTTTCTGTTCACAGTATAAGAAACTATTCTATATAAAATTGAGTTTTTACTTAAACTCCATCTTAATTTTATAATGTGTTCTTGGCCTACAGTTTTTAGTAATTCTCTGTTGAGTATCTTTACTTCAAAGCATCTATGCTGCATGCCAGATTTTTTGCCTTCTTTATCTTCATGTAATGCAGACCCTTAGAATTCATTTCAAAAGCTGGTAGCAGTACCTCATACACATACATTAATTAATATATCTGATTCCTTCATTCTAGATTTGCACTAGCTTCAGAGTTTATCACTTAATTGATATTCAGGCCATTATCTACATTTTTTTTTCTAGATCGAGACTGTAAGGAAAGAGACTTAAGATCCATTTTCCAAAAGTTACAAGATTTTACAAGAGTAAATTCTTGTAATAACAATATGCTTATGAAACAAAAATGGTTTATGCTGCAGTAAACAGTGTAATATGCCAGCCTCGGTCTAGTAGTGTTTGCATTCTAAGATAATACACTTTGAATACTATACTGGCTGCTGCTTTAACATCACAGTATTTTTAATTACATTCTTCATAGTGTCCATTTATTCTTTTTAGTACAGTGCCTTTGCCTACTGGTTATTCTTTATAATACTGTGTTACGCAGGGAAGTTAAATAAAATATGCTATAGCTAGTCTTTTATGTATAAAAGGAGTTTATATTTGAATACTGACTATAAATAAAGTTTGTTCCATGCAGAATTCAATACATGCAGAACATGCATACAGAATTTAATATTGAGGCTTTACGGCACAAGTGTTTTTCTCGAATGACACTTGCAAAAAATATTTCCTTAGAGACCTATTTCCTAGTTTATATTAAAGTATACTGCAAAGTAGTTTCTAATAGAAATGCAACAGTGCCTTAATGTTCAAGGTTAGTCACATAGTGTAGATGCAAAATAAACATAAAAGAGTTTTTGGCTTCATAGTACTTTTCACAAGGGCATAGCAGACACCCATGGTTCCTCAATTTTTTATGAAAAAACAGGGAACTCACTACTTACATAATAGGATACAAAGTGGGAGCACAGGGAAAGCTGCAGTGCTGGCTGGTGTTCTGCCACCTTGCAGGTCTTTCCATTAAAAGGGTGTCAGAGATTGAAGAGCTTCCAGGCTACGTTGCAGCACTGCAAGTTTCCTTGAATGCACTCAGGGAGCCAAAGACAAATTCAGTGACAGAGGGATCTTTGTAATCTGCAGCATGCTTTGGGCATGTAACTAAGGATATTAACAAACAAAAATAAAACCCCAAACCTCAAAAAAATGCATTTGCAAGGTAACAGTGCTGATCAAACAGTATAGATAAGCTTGCTGAAAAAAAAACGTATCTTAGCCTGAAGCCAAGAAAAGGTGAAAACTCGACTTTGGGGTTTCTCAATTTATTAAAGGAGCCTTTTTACGTAAAGAAATAATTGCTTATAAACTGTTTTGATATATCAATATTTTTACAGTGTTTCAATTTTATGTTGGGAGATTTTCTACTTTTTTTGTCTCGATAAAATTATCCTGTTTGGAATATTTTGCTAACTTGAGGGTAAGAGGAAAACGAGAGGGAGAAATGCCTATAAAACCATAGATTATATTTATGGAAGATGAGATGGTCCCCATTTGCATTTACAGCTTTACAAGGATTGTAGCACTAGGCTCTTTTTCTTTTTTTGATGGAAATACTTAATCTGAGCTCAATGGGCCATAATAATTGCCTGTTTCTTCCAGTAGAAATAAACCCACTTGTATGTGACACTTGAAACCTTAACTCTGCTTAGTATCACGCACAGAATTGTAGACAGTTCTTCACCCAAATATATTTATGACAGCAGCACTAGTCGATATACAATACCAAGCCAAGGGCATTTGAGAATAAATCAGTTCCTCTAGCTACTGCTATAGCAGAATAACTGATGGCTGTAATAAAACCCCATGAAATTAAAATTCTGTGCATGCAAACACACATACCTAGCCAAGATAAACCCGAAGCTCTCTGTTCTGGAGAAATTTGCATATGCATGCACATATACACTGTGTACCCCTTTGTACACAATGTACACAAAAAGTCTATAGGTTTTCAGCACTGCATCATCTCCTTAGACATCGCTCTTAAACATTTAGGGGCTTTCAGGAATCACACATAGAAAAAGATGTAAGCAGCTTGTAGAAGAGGAGGATTGTCCTAGTTACTCCTTGAGGAATAAATATTCTTGATTTTATGTTTGAAAGCCTCTTGATGATGCTGTAAGTCACTACCAAAGGCTCCAAAACCCCCCTTCCAGTTCAGATCACCCTATATGTTTATGCAGTTCCTGATATTTTTAATGAGTCTTCTGTATTTGAGCACCTTGGGCTTTATTTTGTGGCGCTGTGAGCTCTTGGAATGGACATGGTTTCTTTATTTGTGTTTTGGGTTTTCATGTGAAGTACTGAGAAGACATGTTAAATTAACACACAACATTATTTATACATTTATATAGAAGCCCATAGTCTCTCCATATATTAAATAACTTGAAGCATCATTTTTTCTGAATTCTATAGGGCAATGGTTTTTATTTTACATTTTAAGCAGAGTCTGTCTGGATGTAACCCTGTCACCACCAAATTGTTCTTTTTGTCCTATCATTTAAACCTGTTCTCTCAGTCTCTCCATTGCATCTATCAATGGGTCCTATTTTCTGTTTGTGTTTCAATTTCTTCTAGGGCTTGCTTTCTACTACGTTTTTAAAATGGTAGTATAAGTACTAAAGTGTTCGTAGCCTTTTCAGTACAAGTGTAGTGGCTGCTACTGATTGAACTGCTATGCAGTTTCAGAGTAATTTTAATGTTTTGTATTGGGCAGGCTGTGATGTGTATCTGTTTATACATATCTATATGTTTGCATCTTGTGTAACAGATTTGGAGGAGGCCTGAAAATGTCCAGAACGGTATCGGGGAAACATTCCCAAGCATGTGCAATGCTGTTCTGAAAAAGGTATAGTCTTAGCTAGTCCTGTAATGTCTGGTTTGTCATGTCCTGATGAAGAGTGGATGACTCCTAAAGACATTTAAAAGATCTCAAGTCTCCTAACTGCTACTGTTATTTAAAGAGAACAAAACATACTTCCCTGTTCTATTCACGTTCACAAACTCACTGGAGAATGACACCGGCAGGTTGCACAGTATTTCCAAAGGGTCTATTTTGTTTAAAATGATGGAGCCTGACAGCATGACTGTCTTAAATCTGTTGTCTTATAAAAAGGCCTGTAGTCTTGAACTATTGTTAGAGTCCTTGAAAAATTTTTCCTTGATGTAATCCTTTAAAGAGAATCAATATTTTAGGCATTCTTCCACTAAACTCTAGTATGTGAGAGCTTGACATAATGACACTCAACATATTGACCAGGTTCTTCATGCAGTCTTCAACTAAAAGTAGTAAACAGTACATTGCATACGGTTCAATCCAGAGACATAACAAAGTAAATTTAGGATTGAGAAGCACTGTATTTAAAATTGCAGGATGTGCACAAGGTTTGCTTCTAAGGTCTTTTGATCATTAATTAAATATGTTATGGCTTTCAGTTTTTCTCATTTATCTGTACAGGTTTACATATTGTAAATGCATTATTTATGTTTTCCCTTAAGTGCTTGGTACTGCCAGGATGTTTCTCTTAAATTGGCACAGATAGCAACAAAGTCCAAAGGAGAGAGCAAATTTGGCACTGGTTAGCTGCGCAGAAAGCCATTTGTGCCCTAATGAGCCCCTCACAGATGTATTTTAATAATCTTGAACTGATAAATAGAGAGAGAGAAAGAGAGATCAATAGATGGATGGCATCACTGTTTAAACATTGAAAAATATTTTTTCATTAAGCTAAGTTTGGTTTGTTTCATTTTTTTCTTTTTAATCTCATCCTAGTAATGCATTATCACTGAGCCTTGCTGCTTTTGCTCTGGAAAGCTTCTGGTGCTTTGGGTGATGAGGGAGCTACCTACATAGAAGTTCACTCTCTGAGGGAAGCTATCACTGAAATGGATTTTGTGATTATAGCTGAAACATACATACAGTTTGGAATCAACCATTTGCTGAACTTAGAACAAAGGAAACTGTTGCCACTGGTGTGTCCTGCATATTGCCCCCGTTGTTTTGCTCCATTTGTTTTAGTAAACAGAACGCCATGGATGTGATGTTAGATTTAATCAAAATGTATTTTAAAAAACAAATCTCATATTCATTTGAAAGCTGTTTGTTTTAAAATAATTTTTGTTCTACTTGTTTATCTGGCACATGCAGTGTAGCAGCTGGATGCAGAACTTTCTTCCAGCCTCCAGTAACTTTGTGTAGCAAAGGTGGTGTCTGTGCATTTAATGATCTTCTCTAAGTTTTCATTTGACTTTTTTTTTTTAAATCCACAGCACCTATTCCTTTATTTACACATTGTATGAAGAATCATCTTTTTCCTTAGTTTGGTTTGAACTGGCCACCTACTATTTTAATTTGTTGCCATCTTGTTGGTTTTTTAGAAGACAGAGGAAGCAGTCATTCCAGCTTTTCCATCTCTATGTTATTTATGATTTCACAGACACCTGCTCCCAGCCATCTCTTTTCCAGGCTCAAGTATTCAGGCTTTCCTACTTGTTCCTGTCTAGATATAATTCCTTATCTTTAACTACCTTTGTCACCTTTCTGGCTGAAGAGAGAATGCCTGTAAATCTATGCAGCTAATGTGAGGCCAGAGCCAAAAGTTTTATCCTATGGGGAAAAGGACAACACATTCTTTTGAAGGGTTATGGAAGAAAATCAGAGGATAAACACATTATAGATGAGACAGAAGGATTACCTAATTCCATATTCCAGGCAGTAAAGAAAAAAAAACTGATGCTTTTTGTTTCTTAAGAATGCAGTTTTATTGGGTTTTATTTTTATTGGGTTTTAGAGGTTTATAATTGTTTTATTGTTTTAATTAATTTTTATTGTTACTATATTATTGCATTTTGAATAACCCTTATGTCCTGTTGATTTCTATGCTGAACATCTTTTCTACATTATTATATTTCTGGCTTCTTCTGAAACTTTTATTACTACTACCACTACTGAAGTATTAGTACTAGATACCCACAAAGATTATAGTTCTACTGTGTTCTTCAGGCAAGTTATGAAAAATAACCCTGCTGCAAAAGTTGTGCTCTCTAGGCATTTATCTGGAAAAAACAGGCAAACTTGACAAGAGGTGCAAAAGAAAGTTTGAGAAATTTATGTTAAATTAAATAAATGGCCATTGCAATATTCCAGCATTCTGTAATGCATTTCATATTCTATTATAGCCTCCTTTTTTTCCTTTGTTTTCTTCATTTAATCACTATGTTGTTTGTTCAGGGTTTTTTTTTCTTTTTTTTAATGCTTCAAGAGTACCCTGAGAAATACTGGAATTAATGATAGAGGTTGAACATTTCTTCTAGAAAAATAGCTGGTACCTCTAGAACACAAATTATAGCATGTAAGACTGGCAGCCCTATCCAAAGAAGCTTACCAGTGAAATATTATTAAGAAAAATCATTCTGGATATTGTTCCATTTGCTAAGTGGAGCTCATGTGCTGTGTCATGGTTTAATGCCCTCGGCTAGCAGCAGCTCGCTCACCCACCCTGCTGCTGTGGATGGGGGAGAGAATTAAAGAGGTAAAGGGAAAAGAGACTCATGCGTTAAGAGAAGAACTATTTAATAACTAAACAGCAATAAAAATGAAAAAAAATGATAATAATAATAGTTATATATACAAATGAGTGATACACAGTGCAGCTGCTCACCACACGATGACAAAGGCTCAGCCTGTTCCCAAGTAACGATCCCGGAGCAGGAAGAGCCCCGAAACATTAATCTTGGAAAAGAGAAGAGCCTGAGAGACTGAAGGTCAACCAAAAGAGCAAGAGAGTAAACTTCTATGGAATAGACTATTGGCCAATTTGGGTCTCAAGCCTAAACCTGAGGTTGAATCCTAGGCCAGTAACTGGGGCTGTGCTCCTTCCCAGCTTCTCCTGCAGCTGCAGATGCTGGCACAGCAGAGAAGCTGAGAAGTCTTTGACTGTCCTGGCAGAAGTTATAAACATCAGTATGTGATCAGCTGCCTTCTCAGCACAAATGCAAAACACCCTCACACTCACTACGGTGAAGAAAGTTAACTCTGTCCCAGCCAAAACCAGGACAGCTGTTAGTCTGGCAAATTACTTCATTTCTTTGGGCACCCATTTATCTATGAAAAAACCACAGTGATATCTGTCTTGTGTTATGACTGCTTAGGAAAAACTGAATAAGTTAATAGTTGTGTGGTTATGTTTATAGAATATACCCTACAAACAGTCAAACAATGGGTAACTTTAGATGGTTATCATTTAAAACTTGTTTGGTTTTTCATATGCAGGACAAATGTCTAAAGTACAACTATTCACATTTCAACTAATATTTTTTTTCTGAAAATTTGAGTTAAAATCTCAGTTGTGGAGCATTAAATAGAGAAAAACCTAAATAATAATAGTAAAAACCCCATACCAAACAAACAGAAAAATCCAAATTCACTTCAAACTTGTTTTTTGTATTTTTTAAGCAATGTGAATAGATGCATCTAGAGAAGATTCAGCTCTAAAATTAACTCTTGAGACTTATGTAAGTATACTTATAATGCAGAATAATGTAATCTTAAAGTAATTTATAAATGGTGTGAACGCATGACCTTTGAAAAATGGAATCATTAGTCTGCAAGAGACAGTCACTTTAGCTGTATTTGATTTTAAGGTTTAGGGGAAGATTGTAAATAGACCTGTGCTGAATTCCTTTACCTTTTGTTCCGTGCTACCAAACTTTAAGAAACATATCAGAAAGGCATTTGTTGCTGTTAGAGTTGTATTTTTGTACAGGAACTTCGTTGTAAATCTTTTGCTATAGAAGGTTTAGCTTGTAAGTTTTGTATTAGGACTCATTTTTCTGTGGTTGGTGGTTTTATTCTTTTGTAGGTAACCTACCTTTGCCTGAGAAGCTTTTGTCATCACAACAGAGTAAAAATATCACATACAAATTGGCTATTGAAAATATCCTTACTAAACAGCATCATATTTCTTTTTCATGGTTTCTGAACTGTGTTTGCCATGTCCGTTAATTACAGAAGTGTTAGCAATTACACTTTCAACACTAACGATACTCACTAATAACTCTGAAAGTACTCTTAAAAGTATTTTAAAACTAAAACAAAAATCAACCAAATGTAAAACCTGTCACCACAGGCTGGATAAATCAACATCTGTGTGCCTACCTGAGCAAAGCTTTTAAAGTTTTGTTCAAGGGGTCCTTGTGGCAGGATTGAGTTAGAAATCAAACTAGGAACTGGATGTGTCAGTGCTGCTGTTCAGTTGCTTGAGCTCTTCATAGAGGAGCCCTTCTCTTTTTTGGCAGAGAGGTGACTTCACAGATTGTGCTGCCATTGACTGATGGCTCACATCTGCTGTTACTTGGTAGTGAGGTCTTGCTCAGCAACCAGCTCTCACACTCGTTAAGAGTGTTTCTCAAAAACCTGGCAGAACATAAAGACAGCAGTATGGAAAAATATGCATTGGAATCAAGTAGTCTTCAGAGTTATTTTTATACCAGATCAGAACTGGAAGTTGTCATAGGAATGTGTTTTATCACTTCTTGAAGCTTCTCTATGTTTTTTTCTAAGGTGTGCTGTGAATATATCATGGTATCTTTGTAGTGGGACATTCAGAAATATAACACAGATTTGTGAGAGAACAGAAAAAGGGGAAAGCTTCTTCCTGAACTAAATTGCCAATGAGATCTTTACAATCTCAAAAATGCTTTAGTACTTCAGACTTGTGGTGGGTTCTGCTGTTAATTTCCTTTTGACCTTTGTAAATTTAAAGTAATGAATGAAAAAATAGTACTTTTTTGCAGTAGTGATTCTATCTAGATCCACAATACAATATTGTGTTTAGACTCATGGCTCTGTTTCCATTATTTATTTGTGTAGGATAAGTAGACCCAGCAGCTTTTTTGTACCAAGAATGCTATGCTTTCAAAGTTGTTTTTTGTTTTTCTTTTTTTTCCTCTTGTAGAGTTCAAAGCAACAGATGAGTTGTGAAAGAGAACAACTAAGGGTAAGTGCAATGATATGCAAAATGTTCTGTTTCTTTAAAACATAATGGCACAGACTAGATTCTACTTAACAGATGGATTGCTTTATTTAAGAGGAACCTATTTAGCTTATTTGTTGCTTGTTAGTAAATATTGTACATACGTCAATGTAAAACAGTTGCAGTAGATACAGGTTTTTCTTCCATACTCTAGTGAGGTTTGGCAGTAAATACCTCTTCACAGGAGGACTCCTGTCCCTCAGCATGCTCCTCCTATGCACCATCTGAAGATTTAGTATTGGTAAAGGTCACTGTGTTTCTCAGACTTTCTCCACTACCATATTGTTTCAAACAAGAAGACACTATTCTTTCTTTTTTTTTTTTCTTATAGTATGTGTGCTTTCAGAAAGAAATCAGTGCTGAGCATGTGAGGGAATGGGCAGAAAAGGTCCAAATATTTTAGTGTGTATGTCAGTTGTGTACAGTCTGTAAACAAGATGGGGTTCCTGAACCCAGATTGCTGACCTTTATTTTGTTTTCCCCTTTTCTTATGTTAAAGTGACAGTGTTTTAAACAGGTTTTAGTCCCTGCTCCTTTAAATGCTCCATATGCTACATATCATGCTTTTTATCACAAGCATTTCCTTGTTCAATTGATTGATTCTAGTATTGTTTGGAAAGGCATAAGAGTTTTCATTAATAAAAAAAACTTTTGGGTCATCCAGGTGTTGCTTAATAGACCTGCATTTATTGATACCACACCATGGGTATTTCCTTGCAATCCCATATGCAAGTAGAGAGGGAGAGGCAGGCCTAAAGGAAATGTAAGTTTTTACGCAAACAAAAATATTATTGGCACTAGAAAATGCAGCTTTTTTTTTGTTTGCAGTTTACTAAGCATCAGCAGTGCCTGCATGACTTGCCAGTGTAAACAATAGACTCTAGTCTTAAAATAAGTTGTGCAGTGTTCTTAAACATTCATCCATTCATTAGATTAACTTCATCGACATATCTAGATGCTCCAGCTTGTCTTCAACATACTTGCAATAGGATTTTTGGTAAACAAGTTATGCAAGCATGATGCATCACATATTGTCCTTGATTCTTTTCTAGCTGACGTGTGACTGCATTGCTATTGTCCTGAAGCTGGAGTGACAAAGCTTTGTTCTATCAGTAGTAATGTCTCAACAGAGCAGCTGTCAAAGTTAAAATATTGCTATAGTACCTGAAGGACAAGCTTTTCAAGCAGTAGCAGTGCCATGAGAATGAGGAAAGTTTTCATTTGGTTTTGTTGTTTTTATTAAGTTTTCTCCTTTGAATGAAGAAAAACATTGTTTTGAAATGTAATGGGAGGAGGCCCACAGATCTGTCTTGAAGTAAATATGTGTGATTTTTCTAAGTATTGGATAAAATGTGATGCAGTAAAACTTTCACGCATCTTTCTGGTCCAGTATTACACATCTACATCTATGAATGAGCTTCGTGCTTATGTTGTGAAATATCAAAATGTGACTTTTCATTACAATTTGGGAAAAAAATGCATTTATATCCTACTAAGATTAGGTACATCTCCTTCCTCTGCTGCTGTGATGTTGCCATTACACTAAATACCAGTGTAAACTCTGTTCCTGAGGCTGGGATGGATTGAAAGCAGTACGCCGCACAGTCAGAGCCTGTGGCTGTAGTTCAAGAAGTGTAGCCAACAAGCCGTCTCACACAGACAGGTATGGTGAGAGCAACATTACAGTGCCGAGTACAGGACAGCTCTTCCTTCCCCTGCCTGCTTTTCAAACACTGCTATGACAAAACATCCTAGTGAAATTCCAGCATACTGCGTGGAGAGGTTTTGGTCATAGTTCAGTGCTGGCACCTGTGACCCTCCTTAGCCATGCTGCGAACAGCCACCTCCTGACAGGCTCTGCAACTTCAGCTCCCTCGGCGTGTAACTTGACCATCCTGTCAGTTTTAGGTTGGCTCCCTAACTGAGCAGTGCTGTTTAAAGAAATGTTTAATTGGCTGAGCTAGATTTTTCAGGCCTGCAAGATTTTCTTTTGGGGTTTGTGACCTACCACGAATACTTGGGTGTGAGACAGTCTCTTCACAACAAAACACTGTTGCATCCTAACTAAAAGAATTGAAATATAACAAAAGAACAAGTTTAAAACAACAAAACACCAACATCCATTTGTGTCTGTTAAACGGAATTAAAACTAGATAATCCTTAGATCATCTCAACAGAACAAAAAAGACATTATCTCCCACCTTCCTTGCTAAGATGACAATGTGTCTGCCACTTTCCTCTTTTGATTCCCTAGTCATTCTTTAGTCTACAAGTCCTAAAGAAGTTTCAAGAAAGGCTTGTTTAAAGCATGATAGTGCAAATAAATAATTAGATATTGTGTGTCTATAGAAAGAAATATCTGAGTTTTACTATAATCATTTATTCAGACAAGGTTTCTCACCTCTTATCTGTTTCACTGGCTTTTAAATTCTAAAAGTAAAGCAGAGACTTGCTGTTCTGGAATACAACATTTCGAGTAATGAAACTCTCACATTGGAGCCTCTGGCCGTTATACATTATATTTACAGTGAATGATAATTCTAATAATTAAGCAACTCTGTATATGTAAACCCTTTTCTGTTCAAGCTTTGAAAATGACGGTGACCACAAGTTGGTAACTTATTCACCTTGCCAAACTGATACAATTCCCAGCTAGACATTAATGTTTATACTTGAATTATTTCAATGAGAATTCATAAAGAAAGCAATGGGATTTTGATCTCTAGCACAGGTGCTTTGTTTTTTTTTTTTTCCATTTGGATATATAACACAAGATAACTTTGGTATATTTCCATCTGATTTAAAAAAATCTTTCAAAGTATTAATGCCATTTTTTAAGTTTTCCTTTCTTTTTCATCCTATGTGCTGCCTTGAATATTTTTTTCATATTTCTGTAATTTCCTTTTTTTTTCTTGCTTTCTTTAAATCAAGTTGTACTAAAAGACTAATTTGTCTTCAAGGGAAATTGATTCATCAGTATTGCGCTCTCCAGCTCCATCCACCCACTGCTCTTTTCCAGTATTTCCTCTAAAGAAAATAATGATACTGTTTAGTGCTCCTCATTCTGTTTTGTGCCCTCCAATCCTGATCTATAAATCCCTTCGTGGACAGATACACCCTGTCCTCTTCTCTCTCTTTCCTACTGCCACTTGCTGTTTCATGAGTCACTGTGTGGAGCTTAATGTAATTGTCATTCTGATGCCTTATAACTCACAGCTTGCTCAAAATCATTTTCAAAAACCTTTCTTCTCATATTTGGGGATGAAAAACAGACTTTGAAACATGAGTGACACAGGTCATTTAAGGCTGTGAAGAAAATCAGGGTACCTGCCCTATGTAGAAATAAGCTGTAGTACACAAAGCTATATAAAAGTGCAGCAACAGCCTCAGAAGTCTGCCTGCTGCTTCCACTGAACCTTCCTTACTGCTTTGACTGTAACCTGGGATTATAGTTTTTTTATCATAGCCTAAGGGCATTATTTAAATTTATAAGCTAATTTAAACCCTACTGAGCTTTACCCAACCTTCCTTTCAACTAACAAATTATTATTTTGCATTATCAACTCAACATAATTGTTTAAATTGAACTTCTGAATCTCTATTTCCATGCATGAGTTTTGCTATGTAAGGTGATGGTTTTGGTCCTTCTGCAGCAGCTTGATGAGCTCTCTCAGGTGGGCACAGAGCAATTTTAAACTCGGATGTGAGGAGGCTTTGTAAATGTTCCTGTGAATACCAGTGAGGTCTAATGGTAAATGGCATGGTTAACTTCCTTGATCTGAAACTTTAAGTGACCCAGTTGTTGCTCTAATTAACAGCCTCTCACATGCACTTATTATCACGATGCATTATATGCAGCCAGAGTTCCTGCTCTGGTCTGAAACATGGAAAAGGCAGGATCTTACTATCATCTTGTATTTAATATCAACTTATATTTTGTTAAAGTGCTCTAATTTTTAAGGAGAAAAAAGGAAGTTTTACATTCAGTATCATTCTATTTGTCTTTTCTTTTATATGGTAAATGAATAAGCTGTGACATGCAGCCAAAAACTTATCAATTATGCCAAATAGAGGGGGGGGGAAGCAAATGTATTTATGTCTAGCATAATTTTTAAGCAACCATAATCCTGCAATATTTAGCTTTCTTTGTGTCTTTGTTCAGTGTGTTAATTCATCAGGTTGTAGGGTGCTTGGCTATGTAGATGGTTTTTTTAGAAACTTTATAGAAAATTTGTGAAGCTTATCATTATGGTATTAGCTTTCTCCAGTGATATAAGAATAATCCACTGATAAATTTTGTGTACAATGTTCCTCTGATGCACTAAGGAGGTAAACTGTGATTCAGTGGCAGATGCTCATTTTTAATCAGTTTGAGCTAAGGGAAAGAAAAATAAAACAGCTATAGAGAGGAAGAGAATCAGAGTGGTAGTGATTTGTGAAGTAGATGTTATTTTTGAGCATTTTCTGAAATATTTTACTATGATGATAGCATAGCAGAACCTATGTGGTAGCTGGCCAAAGAACCTGTGCTTTCTATCTCTACCTTTTCCCACACTGGACTGGGGAAAAGGAAAGGTATATAAGCTTGTTTCATGAATCAGGCATGTTATATCTTGCTACCAGAAAGCAACACAGTAATTCATAGCATTTCTGCAAAACTGGGCAGCTGGTTCTGGCCGTTAATAAAAATTTCACTGTTTCTCTCTTCCTTCTGAAAATCTCTTGGTGTAGTCATTTGCAAAAAATGTGTATACATTTGCCTGGAAGAGTAATCTGGAACTGCCTAGTATTGTACATCCTCTCTGAAAGGAAAAAAGGGCTAAAAGGGGAAATGCCTCGGGTATGCTAGTAGAGTTGTATCAATCCTATGTGTGTTTACTACTTATCCTTTTCTTAGGAATTCACATAGATTATGCTGCATTTGGCATGCTAGAGAAGTGGCTTAAAATGATCCTTCTTTAATTTCTGTAGTTACTCTTGCAGTGAACTAATGGTCCATGTAGGTATATGTTGAAGATACAGTTAGGTGAGATTAATAAGAAGGCATCACATTTTTGGTTCCTGGTCTGTATTACATATTGACATGGAATGAAATTAGAGTAAGCTCACTTGTCATCTTACAAACTACATTCCCAGTGTAATATTCCCATAAAGAGTAATTCACACCATAGTTTGGAAGAAAAACACTGGAACTGAGATCTAAAGAGGAGTAAAACAATTGTAAATAGTCCACCAAAGTTTTTTTCTTTTTTTTTTTGGGGGGGGGGATAGAATTAATTGTAGGGATGTGATTTCATTTAAATTTTCATCTAGATTGAAATGAATGTGTGCAAAAAAACCACAACCAATGATATGTGGTAAAATTGATTTCAGTCCTGGTGGTATACCAATTCTGGTATACTTTAGGAGTCTTCCTAAGCATAATTAACTTTCTAAGATAACACTGGCCTCCAATTTCTTGTTTAATAACTGTTGTGATTATTAACAAGTAATAATGGCTAGGTTACAATGAAAATTGTTACGGTTCATGTTTGAAGTGACGTAGCCTCACACCGTGGCGATGCTGTTATCCTCTTAAAATGCTAACTGCTAATAATATGCTCCTTTGATCAAGAGAAGAATGTTTGCAGCATTTCCCTTTGTTGAATAGTGATGCTGCCAGTCATCTCAAGTTTCTTTAAACTCTGTCAGGAAGAGTAAAGACGCTGTTAGGTATTTTCCTTGTCTCTGCTGCTGATGGAATGCCATTCAGAAAAGCTTCCGTTCCTTTCCTGATGTTTTGGCATCTCTCAGAGAATAGTAGGCAAGGGATTTTCTGCTGTTCAAGTGCCACTTTCTCTTGAATTGAACTTTGATTTTTGCACAGTCAAGTATTTTCTCAGTATGGTGCTTTGTAATTGCTGAAACTGAAGAGTTACAGTAATATTTGGTGAGGCTGAAGCAATGTTTTCAATAAGTGCTATCATTTAGCATGACAGATTCTGTCTAGAGCTGCAGCACACTCTATGGAATTCAGCAGCCGCTCGACATGTATTTAAAGTCATGTTTCTATACAGAGAGTCAAGGATAGGGATTTGGTTTGTGAAGCAGTTTGCCAAATGTAGTCAAAATTCAGGAAGTGGCGAACTTCTGAAGGGACAGAAGGAAATAGATTTAGATAGCATAAAGGCTACTGAACCAATACTCAGCATTAATTCAGCATCCTAGTGCTCTTTTCCTCCTGCTACAAAAACATCAGCAATACACCGTACTGGATACACACTGTATTTGGGAACAGCTTTTGCACTCCTGACATCAGCTTTTGGTACAGACTTTTTGCAATGACTGCATCCAGCTTCTTTTGGAGAACACCTGCTGTGATCAGCGATGCTGCCCAAGAAAAGAAGAAAGATTTTTCTTGCTTATTTTGTATTTGTTGAGAGGTAGCTCTTTTTTCACATGGCTTTTATAATTTTTCTTTGATCATCTTGAAACCAGACCTCTAAGTGCACAGCTTTAACAGTGTTTACGCTATCTTGACTTATTATTTCAACCTCTAATGTTGCTTAGTCACTTCGACTAGCAAAGATCATAGTCCTCTGTAATGTCACATCTAACTCAAGCAGGAAACACTATATAGTTTACAGTGCAATTTTGGGGTTTTGTTGGTTGTTTCTATAAGGCCTTTCTAGCTTGAGTGGGAGGTTGTGAGGGTTTGTCTGGGTGATGCTGTGGGCTTGTAGTATTTTTTTTTTCACTAAGGTCAAGTGAAAAACATCAAAAAGCTTTTCAGTTGCAGGTAGATGGGCTGGATTTTTAACATACTCTTAGGTCCTTCTGCATAGTGGATTTCTATTCTCATGTACTCATATATCAAACAACTGACTGAGCAACTAGATTTTTTATGGGAATAAGACAGGTATTGAGAGTATTATAATAACTGAAAAATAATTCGCATCAACAATCCAAACTATGTAGTGTTATAAAGACATATATTCCTTGGGCCACATTGACTCCTTGAACCAGTATTGTTTAAAGTAGAGAGAGTGAAGGAATATTGATTAGAATATGGACATCATGTTCCACTGCGGTCCAGTAATGTTCTTATATTCTGTAAAATCTTTCTAAACAGTACTTGTTAAAGCGGTCAGGCCTACTTCTCTACTAAACCATTTAATTCTGCTTTTTTAAGTAGCTGCCAATTTTTTTCAAAGCAGCAAAGCCAGAAGGAGGAATAAGTTAATCCTAAATGTAAAGGCAAAGGCACACATCAGTATTAATATCTAATTAATAAGTATACACATACAAACACATAGATCTATGTTATATATACAAATAAAATGTAGTTTAAGGATCCTGTCCTACAGACTTGTAACTGACATGCGACAGAGCACATACACCATACTGTTTATATAAAGGGTGAAATCTTGGCTTCAGATATCCCAGGATTTTAGAAAAAGTGCACACTTAGTCTTTTGAAATTTTTGTAAAGCAAGAAAACCCAGACAGTAATTGTGTTATTTTCTATTCTGCAGCAAAATCCCACGTTGCCTTGAAAGCAAAGTCTGTCTGTGTGTTCAACAGAAATGGTTTTCTTAGTACAGAATCCCCAGCAACTGTGTGTAATTTCCAGGAAGCAAGATAGAGAAACAAAAGTAAGCTACACTAAACAAACAAAAATCATGTTTTATCAAGCTGACATTAGTCCCGAGGCATCTTGAAGTTTTGGACTCAGGCAGGGGAGCTATTCCTGTTGTTGGAAGACAAATGAAGATACGTACAGAATTGAAAAAATACCTTTAATTCTACTGATTTTTCTCCTCTTCACAAAGCCTTGCAGCAAAAACTTTCTTTAGAGAACACTATTATTAGCCATCAGTTTCACACATTTCACTGTGTTTGCAGAAGCTGTTGGGACAGTAAGATCAGCAAACAAACATCCCTGCTACATACAGCTGTTTGATGTTTTCCTAATGTGTCCTAAGGAAGGGCAGTCTTAGACAGCATAACCACTGCTGGAGCCCCATCAGTTTGGAAACTGGTATATTTAAACATCAAAACCTGTACTGTATCTTCTGGGTTTGAGATTGAAATAAACACCCACAACAACATGCTTCTGTGCTAAGAACACAAGTATAAATTGCTCAGAATCCCACCTCTTTGCAGTCTTGAGAAACAGCTACTTAGCTTTGGAAAAAGTTATTTAAAAAAAAGAAAAGAAGGCCATTATCTGTCATTGTTATTCACATTTGGGATTTATTTTACCCCTTTATTTGTTCTGTTCATTTAAATGTGCTGAAAATACTTCTGTGAAAGGAAATAGACATATAAAAGTTGAGAAATTATTCCTAAGTTATTAGTTTTATCTACCTTCATATTGTAAATTATCTTTTTGATATTTAATTCTAATTGCTAAAACCCCACATAATAGGTAGAGAAAATATGAATGTAAATACACAAGGTGTAAGTACGAATGAAAGTACATGAAGTACATCGTAGTTGTACTTGGAGAATAAAAGTCAGTCCTACTGCTTGTCGATAAAACCTTGATAACCTCCCTAAAAATACAGAGCAGATGGATTATTTTAAAAAAATCTATTTAATCTGTACCAAGTATAGAGAAGTTTCTTCGCCAAGTTATGCTGGTAGTTCATCAACAGAGCAACAGATGACAATTATGTCAATACGTGTGGGCTGCCCAGAGGAAAAAAAAAATATTCTAAGTCAAACTAAAAATTAAAAGCAGAAATAACAGTGGTAAGGAACAGATGACGAAACCCCTGAAAATAACCATCCTAATATTCCCAGGCTCTGTCACTGAAGTGGGGTAACTCCCTTACTCAATGTATTGCATATGTGCTTGAGAGAGATCTTGTGTTTTAGATGCCACAGTCTGCTGAGAGGAAAAAGAGAATAAAACCATAACAGCTGGTAGGTCCTAAAAGATCATGATGAGATCATGATGAAAGAGGTAGGTCTCTACTGGGACCAATACTATTTAATATCTTCATTGGTGGGATTTAGTGCACCCTCAGCAAGTTTGTGAACGGCCCCAAGCTGTGTGCCGGTGTTCATACACTAGAGGGAAGGGATGCCATCCAGAGTGATTTTGACAGGCTCGACAAGTGGGGCCTGGTGAACCTCATGAAGTTTGACAAGGCCAAGTGCAAGGTCCTGCACCTGGGTTGAGGTAATCACCAGTTTCAGTACAAACTGGGGGACAAACTGATAGAGAGATAGAAGAAACAGTAAGTGGGTATCTTTATATTTGTAGGATGATACCTAGAGGAAGGATGCATTTTATAAATAGGAGGCTGAGAAAGGTAAAAATGCTTTGCTGATCTGTAACATCTTTTGTGGTTTCTCATCCCTGGGAGAAGGGTGACTTGACTTAGGACTTCCTCGACTTAGGAATATTGGTTTTTTTCCCCCATATCTGTTTGCTGTTGTGTATTTTGAAGCTTTGATCAACTCTGTTATCTTTAAAGTCAGTGTGGCTTACACGGGGCAGGGAGATATAAACACTAAGTACAGCATATCACAGGCATTTTTCATGCTCCACTAATATTGGGAATTTAAGCCTCTCTGTAAAGGGGCTATTACAGATGTATTCTAAATATGTAACAAAATGCCATGTAGACTGTTATTCCATAGGTAATGGGCAAAAATACAGATATACTCTGTGCTTACAGGTTCATTGGGGCAATTTATAGGATTTATCTTTCATACAGTGCTTGTCTCTTCCTTTGGATTCTCAAGATCTCTTTGAGTACAATACTGAAAGTAAAAAAAGTGGCCTTCCTCTCAAGGTCACTTTCCTACTTGATAGCAGCTGCCCTCCAAAGAGTACCTAATTAATATTTTTATTACTTTGATTCAGTCATTTCCTTTGGTTGGTTTTCCTTACATGCTATAGATTACTTCATATGCTGTCAGCTCCTTTTTCTCCTTTTTTCCCCCCATTCTCTAAACTACTGCTTTCTACAACTGTTTTCATCATTGTTAAAAATCATTTATAAAGCACTATAAATTACAGGCAATTTACAAGCACAGAGTAAGACACTGCCTTTGCCCTAAGTACTTTATGGTTCAGATACATCCTTGATTTCTGGTGTATCTTTTTTACTTAACGCAATGGCCTGGGAATTTTAAGGTAGATTGCATTAATCTCCTGTTTTATTCCTACAATTTTTCATGATCAAATGATGGCGATCACCACAGTATGCCTCCATTTATATGACGTAGATAAACAATCATTTGTTCGCTACTTAGCATGAAGGTATTGTAAACACTCCTGCTTCCTAATAATTCCAGGCACACATTATTGTGCATATACATTTGCAACTAAAAGCTGCAGGTGCTGGGAACAAAATCCAGACCTTTTGGTCACTTAACTCTTGCACCTCCCACACCACCCCCAACCCCCCGCCTGTAAGCCACATTTCCTTTTTTTTTTTTGTAATGGAAACTCCCAGGAGTTTTAATATGACATTGCCACAGTGCCCGAATAAAAACCTGACAGCATGTTCTGTAAATGGTGCCTTTGAAAAGGTAGTTTATTTTTTTGAGTTTGGCTCATTTGCTAGTTGCATCCAACTCAAGGATATCTTATACCTGGTCAACACTCTTACTTCCACTAAAATGCAATTTTAAAATCTAACTGTTGTTCCCATTTAACTTGAAAATAATGAAAAATATTTTTTGATATTTTTCTGAAAAGTAGCAGTCCAAAATATACAGCAAAGGAATGTTACCTGTAGTTATTTACTCTTCTTCCTTCACCTTTAAAGAGAGAAAAAAAAAAAAGAAAAAAAAAAAAAAGAACCACACTTTAAGTCTATGAAAGACTATAAACTCACTTACCAATTTAATTTATCCTAAGGCCTTGTCCAGGTCTTGGGTGCTGGTCATCTTCCCAGTCATATGCTCAGATGGAAATATGCAGTCCAGGATAGGATTGTGGGGTTTTCTTTCAGTTATGATAATCTTGTATCCAGAGTTTCTATTTTTCGGGGAGAGACAGGAAAATATTTTGAATGTTCATCACTGACTGAAATATAAAGCAAGTTTTCTAAACCCATATGTATCCAAACTTCATAATTTTTTCGGATATTGACATCAGAGCAGAGCAGTCGTGGTGTGCTGACAAAGCCATGCAGATCTTTCTGTTTTGAAAATAATAAGCAATGCTTACTATACAGTTTTCAGATCTAAGGGCTGCAAAAAAAATTAGTTTCTGTACTTTATTCAGTACATTAAAATTATGATAACCTCTGACTGACCCAAAACAATAAGAAAATTTTTTTTTCATGGATTTCTTGTTTAGAAAGGTATTAGAGACATCCTAAATAATACATAATGGTATTAGGGTTACATTTAAGTATTAGAAAGGCTTTTACCATTTTTAGAGGACTTACATGATATTAATTATATAATGATATGAAGAACATTGGCCTTTATTTGTATTCACAGCAGTTTTCCGATGGTTTTTAACTATCTATAATAATGTGCTTTTTTAGGATGGATAAGCAAAACCTATGAAGCTCACCAAAAATAACCCACTTGACCTCAGTGCAATAAATACATCCCCCCACGTTTCTTCTGAAATCGTAAACTTCAAGTTTAGCTGTTGTTGCTGGTGTTTTGGGTTTGTGTTTTTTTTTTTGTTTCCCACATTACTCTCCAGGACGTTTAGCTAGGAATAATGGAAAATTACTATATAGACCAGAAATTATTTATGTAGATGAAACCAGAGGTGACATGAAAAGTCCATAGTGTTCACGAATCAGTGAACAGCAGTCAGTTCAAAATGCTGATAAAAATCATTATAAATATTGTACTAAAATGCTTCTGTGATAAATTCTTCATTGCATTAGTTAGATCTTCACTACATCCCAGCGACTGCTTTGTGCTCCTGATGCACTGAACTGTCTCCTTCAGCAGCAACATGCTTGAAGGACTGGGGAGAGAAAAATTGAACCATGTGGAAATTTTTGGGAGAAGTGTGAAGTGAAAACAAGTGTCTTTCCACAGCTCCCCCGAGGGGTAATTGTGCAGAATGAGAAACTTGCGATGGAAAGGAGCTCCTCCACCAAAGTCAAAGGCCAATGATAACAGAGGCATCTGAAAACCTTAGTGAATTCAGTCAACAGAGTTCTTTTTAGTCTCTTGCAAACAAAACCTCAGTAACCTACTACAATAACATAGCACTTAAAATATAATAATTAATGGCTGAAATTGTAAAAGCAAAAAAGTAAATCTTATTAACACTTCTCTAATCACTTATTTCAGAAGTTTTATCAGTGACACAAGTGCTGTAGTTAGTCGAATTCTCATCAAAGATATTTTGAGGATTTTTAAAAATTGTTAAAAAAATAAATGTATGGATAGAAAACAATGTAAAAATGAAAAATGAAAACAATGAACAAAGAAAATGCCAAAGTTATCAAAAAAGAAAAAAGTTTATTAGGTATGCAACTGTAATCATACTACAATGAGTATGACAATATAATGTGAAGAAAACTCAATTGAAACAGTTTTGACGTTATTACAGTAAATTGCAAAAGCAAATTTATGCTCCTGCATGTTTTTCTAAACTAAATTCCACCCAAATGCTTGCCATGTTCTTGTACTGTTTACTTTGCTCTCTTGCTGAAACTAAAGCACAGTATACATTGCTCTGCACTTCCAGTAGTGCATTATATGGAGCGCCCAGGCAGTGGTTGGGCTCGGCGCTTTGCCTGGTTGCGTTAGTGCTGGAGGCATGTTCGTTCCTTTGCCAGTCGGTATAAAGAATGTAAACAGTATTGAAATTTGTAACACAGAAATAGTCTTAAAAGATGTATCTTAGGCTAAGAACATTTAGCATATGTTTAATTAGGTGTTCATGCTCTCTGACTTGCATATTTGAATATCTATAATCATGGAATTCCTTAATTCAGAACATTTACCTAATGTGTGGAGACACTTGCTGTACAGAGAGCATCTGAGTTTAATGCTCAGAGGGAAAATGCAGAGTATCACCACTGAGCGGCCATATGGGCTTTTATGCAATCTGATACAGTAGTCCGGGAGTGTCTCTGCCTGTAAAGAATTGCATTAATGAGTTCTACTCTTTAGAATTTCCTTGTTTGAAGTGCAGGTCATAATGGAAAACAAGACTTGCCAGTTACTACTTTGCTCTGTGTGTAACATGTACTTTGGATACATTAATGAAATAGAAGCACACTTCTGAATGATTTTTCAGTTTTTTTCATATTAGCACATTGAATTTCATATGTCAAAAATCAAAGTATCGTTTTGAAATTCTTTAATATTGTTTATTTGCAATGATCACTTTGGAAAGATATGTGGTTTAGCAAGGTCTTACTCAGTGAAAAGCGTTAAGAGACTGTGATGCCTTTGATCAACCTTTTGCAATTTACTCTGTGTGTGGAGCCCAACTGAGACTAATATAGTTCTAGGCAAAAGCGATAGTGATGTTGTTACCTAAGGTTGTGGGCACAGAGACAGTGCTCCTTTTTCTTATGTGTAGAGTTTTCTTTGAAGACAAAAGTAGCAGATGTTTGCTCTGCCACTTGCTGATGCTCTCTTTAGTCCAGCTCAAAGGACCAACAACCGTTTCTCATGGGGAGTGCTTCAGAACTGTTAAGTAATCTCAGGCTGCATCAGAATGCTGCCACCATGTTCGTGATTTGTCTGTGACGAAAGATGGTACTGTAAAGTGAAGAACAATCACTCCTTGTGACACTACTGCAGAATTTCCATCCTGAGCAAAAAAGTTAATCTTAGTTTTCACGCATATTCAAAAGTGAGTATTTCCAGTCTGTACTACCAGAAGAATCTACATTTTTAGTTGAGAGTGAGATTTTTATTTCCAGAATTTCACTGTCTTCAGAATAGGTTGTAATATGTTTTATTTTGTTTTGTTTCAGTGTTGGTACATGTGCGTATGCTGTTCAAAATAGTTAACTTTGCATTTTGTTGCTGGGAAAGAAGGATCCAAATGATGTGAACCATGAACCCCTTAGGAAAACAGAAAATACATAGATTCAGAGTATCTCAGAACACAAATTAAATATTTAGTGTACAGGCTGGATCCATCCTAATAGTGTCTGAGGTAAGCATGGCATCTCTCGTGTACAGTCAATTTCATAACTGAAAGAATGGGCAGCTAATGTAAGTAGACTATATGGTGAGAATTCTGATTTCAGACAAAAGAAGAGAATTGTATAATGAGTGGACTTTGTAATTGTGAGAATGCATGGTCAGGGAATCCAACTTCACTTTGCTGAAGGGATTTCTGATAGGTTGGTTTGCTTACTAGCTAGTTTACCGGCCTCTCAGTGGCTGTGCAAGTGGGTATAGAATCAGAGGACTGACTTGGTTTGTAGTGCTTCACACATGCAGGCAAAAGTATTTCAAATTTGACTTTTTGCAATAAGCTGTGTGCTCCCAAAAGTTTTAAGATCAGGGGAAAAAAAAGTTCCTACTATGGGGATGTTGGAAGGGGTATAGTGACCTGGTTATCATCTGTTAGTACTGTGGGGGATGTAATGCAGAAATCTGCCTCGGCATGTTCCTTGGAGCAATGTTGTGTGCATGTACCTGGTATGGATTTACAGCTACTTAACTGTGCAGTATTACTGTAAATACAAGTACTTCTTCATAGGTAGTTGTGTGTTGCACTTAACTTTCTTTTACAAATACCTGTTCTTCAAAACAAACGTGTCCTGTTTAAAGAAATAATAAACCTAGAGATGAGTCTTTGTACTTTTAAGCATACAATGTAAACAAGAGGAGACTGTGGATAACTGTGTGCAGATACATTCACAGATATGTTATACACTGAGATGACAGGAAGATGTTCTGTCTACCAGACTCCTAAGAGGTATTCTTTTCTCATTTTGTCTCTTGATATTCCTGGGGTTCCCTCACATAGTTTGGACTGATGGGCAGAAGTTTCCCAGTATATTTGAAGTAATCTCAAAATAATTTGGTATCACTAATGAAAATCAGAACTATCTGGGCATACACATACATATACGCACATTGCACATATTAAGAAAACACTGATGCAGCCTTACAGATTGTTACTACTTATTTATCATTAATAGCCAAATGGTTCCAGTAAACATTGAGGGTTTCCGGAAAAAAAATGGTGAGAGACCTTTAAAGGGGAATGTTCAGTGAGTCTCAAGGTAGAAGCCAAAAAAGAGAAATGGCTATGGAGAATATATGCATGTATAAAGATCATTGAGAGAGTCCTACAAGACACAAAGTGAAAGGCAGGCAAAGATGCCCAAAGTGTTTTTGTGATCTGGAAGGCAGCCAAAAAGGCATTGATTTATTAAAGAGCAGCATCCCAGCTTCCTTTTCTCGATGTGATGGTGCCATTAGAGCTCCTCGAGCAGTCTCTGATTTCCTTGAGAATGAGGAATAGGAATTTCAAACGAAACACCAGAAGAAGATTCTGAAGCCAGTTATTTCCCAGACCTATGCCACTGCCAGACCATCTCCTCAGCTGTGTATCTCATTGGAGAATTCAATATATAAAGTGTCTGCTGAGGATCACACATGATTTCCCTGCTCATTAAACACAGTGCCTACTTGTGAAAAAAGTACTCTAGCAAGTAGGTTTTTGCACTCTTCAGTCATGATGTAGTATACAAGAACTGGCTTTAATGAGACTGGAAATAGAGAGTCACCAGTTAAAAATTACACATTCAGCTGTTTTGTTAACTCAGTGCTGTTCGTGCAGACTCGTAAAATACTGGAGTGACTAGCACCCATAGCATCATCTTTTTTTTCTGTCTATGTAGATAACTGAATTCTCTTAAATTTTTTTCTCTTCCACATTTGCTCTCTGAATGCCCAGGTATTTTAGTTTTGTACCTTTCCGGTTTTTTTTCCCCCTACAGTGCCTCCCTGAAATAATGCCTCCTATGGCTGCTTGTTTGTCAAGCACTATATGTGCCTGGAGACGGGCAATACCTGCCCTCACCAGGACTTCATTGTACAGGCCTTTCTGATATTGTGAGGAAGAAGATGGAGATCCTGAGCAGCCTAATGGCAGGGCAAATTCTGGCATTCTTACCGAGAAGACAAGATTTCAGGTGGCAGAGGAGCAGATTTTCACCTGAAGTCTCATGGCTGTTGTCACAGTGCTGCTGACAGCAGTGGTGGTACTGGTGGCAGCCTCAGAGGATGAGGAGTGCACTCAGTGAACGCTGCCCTGTAGATATGCGTGCCCCTCCCCAAATCAAAACAATGATACAACCAACCCTCAGTTACGAACCTGTTCTCACCATGTTAAAAACAAAGTGTGACAAGGAGACAGAGCATGAATTTGTTTTGTGAGATACATAGTCAGAAATAAGAACTGATAGGTTTGCTGTGATAAGCTCTGTATGATGGCTTTGCTGAAAGGTAGGCTGCTTCATGATTTACTGAACTATTGTAAGTGATAAAACTGATCTATTTGTTATCATCCAGTGCATAAAGACTTCAGGATTTAAGGAGTGTGCACTAAATAACAAAGCAGTTTATAAACTTATAAACTGAAAATTACAGGGAAGTAGTCCTTAAGTCATTGGTAATAGCTACCTTTTATCATATCAAATGTTAGCCCCCACTCCTCTTTCTAAAACAAAATCTTACCTTAGGAAAGTTGTAATTACTTACAAATAAAGAAGTTGTGGACATAACTTTGTATTAGCTTATTGTGCAAGTAAGTGAGGCAAGTTTTATTTTTCTGGGTGTTGTCTTTCCTGCCCTGCCTTATCAGGTCCCCACATCTGCTGATGTGAACTGATTTATGCTTCTGCTAGCAGAAGTGTGTTGGCTCATGTTAGCTGAGGAACAGTATTAGTTGGCTCTATGACTTGGTAGAAGATCTTTATCCAAAGCAAATTTGAGTAGTATCTTGAAAAGAGTCTTCCTGTGTTTCATTAAACAGATAATAGTTAGCAAGAGTTGGTTTCAGATTAGCCTGTCCTAAAGAGAATATAATTATGTGTCCTACTGTGAAAATGGAAATAGCCTGTATTGGATTTCAAAAAAATGCATTATAAGACTTTATTTATAAGATTTTATGGGCAGTGGAAAGAAGATGTTGATTAGAGCTAAGCAAACATTTGCCTGGAGGTAATTTTTCTGATGACATTAGTTTCTTTTTCTGCTCAAGAGTATCTGGAGTTATTTAATTCATTCAATTTTATTCAACCAATGTAAGTTCTCAAGGAATAGATGGATTGAGAGCCACTTGTTACCAGTACTCAATATTTGATATCCAACTTGCTTTGTTCAAGTGTGAATGATTACACACTGGAACAGATTTGTTTCATTTTGTTATCTGCATAAGCATAATGTCTAAAATCAAGATGAAGATTTACAAAAACACCTGGCCATTGTCTAGGAGAAGGAAATTGGCAAAACACACTAACATTTCAGGAAATTTAATGACAACAATGTCTTCTCATAGCCAGTACATTCTAATATTGCTGTCTTTGTGTCAGTTCACTGGGAAATGATTTTGTAAGCCTTTATTTTCCTTTCATAAACCTTATTCTAAATAAAGTCAAGTCCATCATCATTCCATAGTGACACACTCCCTGATCAGGTCTGAAGCTGGAGCCCAGTCCAGCTTAGAAACAGGAGAGAATATGAGGTTTTTCTCTGGCTGCCTAGGTGTTCCTTGTCAGAACTATTGGCTGAGTCTGTTCTCACTAAAAGCAGTGGAGAAGCAGCAAGAATATAGTACCTGTCATTAAAATTATGGACAAGGGATTGAGCTGGTACCAGTCTAACAATGATCACTAATAATCTGGCTTAATTACAGTCTGTTAGTTACCCTAAGAGTCTTGTCAGCATAGAAAATTTGAATGTTGGGAGAAATAAGCAGCTCATTTTATTGCAGAAATGGCACAAATGAAGTGTACATACCAGACAAAGGGTCAGACCCCTCACATTTTTTCCTATCACCTTGCTATGCTACAAAAAGGGAAAGCAAGCTTCATATTCCTGGTTCTAAGGGAAACTATGAACTGTGTAAATCCCATGCATGTGTCATGGAGTTTATGATCAGAGGAATCTCCCATCTGTCTCCATCCTGCTTGTCACTCCTAGGACTATACATGGAACACAATTCATCAGTCAGCCAGAAATCCTGACTCAGTATTTTAAATTGTGATGATGTCCAGCGACTGAATTTCTGGCTGGTTGCTCCTCAGGTTTGCCTGGGACAATATTCTGACCTTGCTATACAGTAAATTAACACAGAAGCTAATTTCTGACATCAAAAGTGACAGAAGTGCTGAAGTAATAGAAATAAACTGAAAATGGGAAAAAAGCATGTGTAGTGAAAACACAGAATAGTTTATATACCAACTGAACTATACATAAAATTGCACTTTGATTACTCTTCTGCAGTTATGCTGAAGTCCAAAAAAGCAAAACCCCCAAAAAAATAGCAACCACCACCCCCTTAAAGCTGCAGTGAATTAAGAGCAGGTTAAGGGCTTGTTTTGTTACCATACCTCCTAAACATTTGCAGTTTTTAATTTCATAAATAGGCATGATAGATGAGGCCATAAGGTGTGGAAATTAAACACAAACAAATATTTCTAGCTCTCTACATGTTTCAAATTCTTTTTAGAATTCTGTGTAATTTATGTGAGATTTTAGTGTTGTTGCACCTCATGTATCATGTACCTGGTTAGTACCTTTTCTTGGTGGAGAAACCTAGGTCAAAAAAACCAAAACCAGTTCCTCACCAGTAGTGTCAGCATAATCATTACCATCACCTTCCCTCCCTCCTTTTTAAAGCATTTTAAAAAATATATATTATTAACACCCCCTCCTCCCGTTTTAAATTCTAAAGTACAGAGACTTTTGTTGAAAACATGGACTCAACAAAGTCAATAAAAGTTTTGTCATTGCAATCTGTGAGTCAAATATATGATTTCAGTATCTTTCTATATGTTTATATAGCACCTAGCAAAGTAGGGATTTTATCATTTAGCACTGAGAATACTTTAATATTCTTGCAGTTCCTAGGAATCTTACACACCGTGCAAGATGAGAAATTTAAGTTTGCGTTTTCTTATCTTCCAATGCAGTAAGCAGCAATATTGATGCTATTTCCAGTCTTCTGTGTCATTAATAAATATGCCAAGATAAGTCCATGAACTATGCCTCTTTAATAAGGTAATCAAACTCCTAGAATCTAGAGCTTGATTTTTTTTTTTTCTTTTTAAATCTGAGTTACTCAGGTGCCAATAAGAATGCGCTGATCATACATAAAACTAATCTTGATTAATTATGGTTTTACAATTTTATTATTTCATTTTTACTATTATCAACTGTTTTTTATCTACTCTTAATATCCCCACCAATCCCTTGTGATTCTGTAGTCAAAATATATTTGATTGATTGTAAGAGTGGAGGCTGTAGTAGGAGCTGGAACGGAAATGCTTTGAAGATAAAATACCTGTCAATGCCCCTATGGAAGAGCCTGATATTAATATTTTTGGTAGCATCAGAGGAACTGGGACATAATTTCACAGCAAACAGCATATACTCATATTTGGAACAGAGTTTCTGATTGCCTGTTCTTTAAAAGAACAGCAAGATTCTCATTGATTTAAATAGCCTGTGACCTTAACCCAATGTCAGCTCTCTTGGACCAGCCCTTTTTAAAATTATCATGGTCAGTACCATCTATTTACTTTTTCTGACACTGCTTGCAAATCCAGAACATGTAAGAACTAACCTTAGCAAACAGGGTTTGGTTTAAACTTTAGTCATAGGTACAGAAACCAGAGTAATATACCTCAGTTTTCAATCTTTTCTCCACATTTTTCTACCAGTGCAGAAACTAGAGATGATCTAATGAACAAAGCATTTAATAACTGTACTAAAAATAAAACACTTCAAATGAATGGTTTTGTGTAGCAGCATTAGAAATTGTTCCACTTGTTTGAAGGAATAAGATATGAAGAATTGATTGAGTAACCAATTTAATAATGAACAGAATTTAGAATAAGGAAAGATTAGTTGAGAGCCTTGGGACACAATTCACTGGGTTTATATGCTGCCTATGCTCAAAAACAGGCAAATTTTGATATAAAAGTGATTTATGTGCAGAGTCTTTTATCATATTAATAAAATCTTTAAGCAGTCTTTGAAAATTCTAAAGCCTCATGTGTTTAGTTCAGATGCACAGATCAGAAAGAACTGCTGGCTGGCAGATGTGCAGATACAGTATCAGAAAATGTATTTTCAGCTTAACCAGTATAATCTAATTCATCCTAACGTGGTATTTCAAGTTTATTATAGTGTAATTAAATACAGAAGAACACACTGCACTGTACAGTGGACAAAATGAGGTGAAAGTGTACAGCTTAAAGGTCACCAAGGTGGGCCTGTTAGATTGCTGAATGTTGGTGGGTAAGTTGGCCGATGATTTAAACAACCCCAAACTGTAAACAAAATCCTGTTCTTTTCCTTTTGAAGACTACCTCTGTGAAGTAAGTGGCTTTACTTTATGAAATTTCACTAAACTTATTTAAAATTGTATTGTCCTTGCACATTACTCTAAAAGTTATCACTTTAGTAATTGGTACATTAAATCTTTCTGTTGTCACTGAAACAGGCAAAGACCTTTTACCTAGATATAGTACTTGGCAGATGAAACTTAAATAGCTCTGTGTGTATATACGTGTCTGTTTCTCTTTGTGAACTTCTCTATATAAATCTTAGAATTATCCCATGAATTAATTAATTCATGTTTCTATCTTAAATCAGCTTTGAAATGTTAGTGGTATAGCCGTTATTTTTATTCTGAATTCACTGCACTGGCAGGAGTCTTTAAGACTCTCATGATTACCATTTGTTTAACGGGATGGATTTTAGTTTGCTCCCCCCAGTCCTGCTATTGTGTCTCCCTGTAACAGGCTGTTTCAGCAGGTGCCTATCCATTTGCCACCTGCCGTGCTGCAGTGAATGATTATGCAATTTAGTTAATGCATTTTAATTATTTAGGTGACATTTTACCTTGTATGGTTAGGCTGAATATGTAAATTGACTGGAGTCTTCAGTTAAAAATAACGATAATTTTTTGTTTGAAGAAGTGCACGGTCCGTGACCAAAGATAATAAATAAGTAATCAAAATAAAATAGGACAAAAGTTTTGTTTAATCTCACTCTCATGGACATTTTTTAAAAATTTATTTATTGATTTATAATATTTATGTATATATTATAGTATTCAATGCACTTAGAAGACAGCCTGTGTTTCTACATCAATACCCAAAGCATATTATGATAAGAGCATGATATGCTGCTAGTTCACAAGGTCAGGAATTATTTTCAAGACAAACAGTACAGCCTAAAAAGTGACCAAGGCTTGTCTCATTTATATTGCAAAATTCTTTCTCACCTGAGGATGCTGTTGATCAATTCAATAAATATATTGTGCATTACAATGAGACAGGTTAAATGAGATAAAAATATTTCCTTGTAGTAAATGATATAGTCTAAGCTGCGACCAAAAAAACCCTAGAGTCCCTTGCATATTCATTCATTTGCATAAAGTACTTTCAACTTAACAAAAAAAAAATCCAGTTCTCTGTACTAGCCTTTGTTAGATACACATATCACAATTCCAATTTTGGCTTTAAAACAGTATTATGGCAAGGAAGAAAAAACATAACCTACCAAAAAAGAAATTAAATTAGCAGAAAGACTTTTACTATCATCTGCTTTACTGTTTTTATTTCCCTGTTCCTCATACTGGCAGTTATCTCCCAGCAGTACTAACAGCAGCAGCAATAACACCATGAAGTCAGTAGATGGCTGTAGAAAAGTATGTTGAGCACTCTTGTGTTAGAGTAATAAGATTGGGGAAGGCCTTGACCTGACTGGATGCGGCTTTTATCTGAAGTACATTTAAAGAGATAAAGGAGAAGCAGGGTGCAGTACATGTTCCTTTCTTTTCTGTAGGAGCTTTGCTTTGAGTTTAAAAATTTCTCAAATGCAGGATTTGTGAAGTGGGTCCTTTAGCAAGGAGAGGTAATGGCTTGAGTGCCACTGGAGTCACCTGCTATTCTCTGATGATTTCCACACCCCCCCCCCCCCCCCCCCCAAGACATCTTAGAAATCCTCCTATAAATTCCTACAGAGGGGGCGTCTGTAGATCCCATAATAACAATCAGGAAGTGGTATATTCCCATTTATTTATTTATTATTACTATCTTTTCTTTTTTTTTGCTTTCTCTCCGATGTAGTTGGCTGTCTTTAGTGCTCGGACCTGCTCATTAAATAGATACACCAAGAACTGTTACCTAAGCAAGCTTGACGGTAAAGAAAGGACAGACTGAGTTAGGGAGAAAAAGGGAAGAAAAAAGACAGCCTGAAGCAAGTCACTTCACACACAGAAAAAGCCACTGAACGAATGCTATTCTCATAAACAAACAAACAAAAAAATACCTTGTATAAGAAAAGAAGAGAACTGTGAGGACTTGACAGAAAAAGGCAAGATTTTTCTACCTACTATTTTCAGTTTTCCTTCCAGACATACTTGGTGAAGTAAGGAGACTTCTGTTTGCTGACAGAGCCCTTGATTTCTTTCAAGATGATGATGTATTTGTGGGTAGGTAGTGTCTCTCTCCATGTCAATCTTTTATTAATAAATTGACTTTTGGACTGTAGATTTTAGCCTATAGTTACAGCATGTTTTTTTAATATGTAAAGGTGTGCGTACTGCAGGAGAGCTTAGCGTAGCTAGTGTGTAGTACATGTGCTTGCATTTCCAATGGGAGTTTAAACAAACTGGTTCATTAACATTAAGCTGCAATTTATTTTCAGGGTTTGCAGGATGTGGCATAGTGCACCGCTTTCTTTTTATTGCCTTAGAAAATGCTGCAATCGTATCTGTAAGATTCACTGTGTGGTTCAGTCGTAAAACGAATGCTGCATCACTTGTGGCTGTTCAGAATTTGCTTTCTTTGTAAAAAATGAAACAAATGTGATTGAAAACTTCTAATTTGTGTTACTTGACCTAGTTGTGTTTATATTAGTTGTCACAGTCTTTCCTGGATTTTGAAGTTTCTGGCAATTGACAACCACAGATAAAGAACTAGATAAAATGTACCTATTCCTGTGATTTTTATATTCAGCATTGTTCAGATTCCTTGCAGCGAAACTGGCTCGCCTTAAAAGTAATGTTGTGCTCTGACATGTATATTGTGAATTAGTGAAGCTATTAACCTGTTAATTCATCTAGGTTTAGATAGGAAACCTATTTTCCTAACAAAAAAACCCTCATACACAAAAACCATAAATCCATGAATGAATATGCATACTTAAAAAAGCATTTCAGTATTACTCTTCAAAGCCTGTACATCTTCTGGGGAAATATTTTTAAACTAATCTAATTTGACAATCTATTTATTTATTTAATTTAAACATATGTAAAAATAGACAGGCTTGCAGCTAATCTGGGACACCTCTGCAAAACAGGCTGCATAAGAGCAACATTTAAGTCTTAGAGATATTATCAGTAAATCACTACTGCCTTTAAATTACTTGTAGTTCATGCTGTAAATCTCCCTTTTATGGTTCCTTCCGATTTCTGTTGACCCTCCAATGTACTGTAGTAACTTTTGTCATTTGTGCAAAAGGCACTGTATGCAGACTTTTAAGTTTCTTATTTCAGTTCTTTGACCTGTGCTATCACTTCAGGAGCTCACCAATCACTGAGCCTTATGATTTTGTCTTTCTCCCCCCCCCCCCTTTTTTTTTCTTGTCTGTGTTCTGTAGGACAAGTCACTTTAATTTTCAGAAGCAACTGTCTGGACATGTAATAGCAACCCCGATTGCTGCTTATTTTTAACCCTTACCATGATTCTTTATTGAAGCTGTAGTTTTGCTAATGCAAGGCTTAATTTCATGATATATTTAGATTTATAAATCAGATCACTTAACTGAAATGGTCTGTTTTTCATTCAACACTCCTGTATTCTGCTGTTGTAGTTAACATCACGCAAAAGACATAAACAGTAAATATTTGAGGATAACCCCTTTTTTCTGACATGCACAATAAGGTGACAGGACATGTATTATTCTATTTCTTCGTGGCACTAGCTCAAAAGGTTTAAAAGCTAGGGACTGCCCCTCTCCCCCAACCCTATGAATCTTTGTTAGTTAGGAAACTTGATGAAATACATATGCAGATTTCTATTATCTTCAGTGTGTTCTATTTTATATTATTTATGAACTTTTCTAGTTGTTCCTTTTAAATACACATATATGCTTTAAGCAAAAAATACAGTAATAAGCAATTTCTGATGGTACTACTTCCTGGTTGCCAAAGCTTCCAGCAATTAATATTTGACATTTAAAAGTCTATTCCTTCCATATTTATGTTGTCCTTTTTATGATGTCTCATTTTGTTTGGAGGCTTTTTTTGGTATTAGCAAAATTCATTTAAACAGAAGAATGCCTGTCTCTTTTTTGGCACTACTACACCAAGGTATTAAGCATTCTTCCCATTTTTAATTTAACTTTCCTAGTCTAAATGATTTGAATAAATTCTCTAAATAATATTAGTAGAAGCAGATAATTCACTTTTTTTATTGTAGCAGAACGTTATTACTTTTTTTTGGAAATAAATATGGGTTGTATTCATGGAAAAATTATTTCTGAAATGGTATGATTTTTTAAACCACGTACATTAAGTGCACACGTGTATGTATCTGCATGTAGAAGATGCAGTATGTAAACAAGAGTCTTTTAACATATTCAAGTGCAATATATAAACTCACAGCAGCATTTGAAATGCTTTCTCCTGGCACCACATCAATATTTTATATAATTATATAAGAGCTCCTCAGCAATATTGTTAAAATTTAAAATAGCTGTGTGAAAATGTGGTCTTCTGGTTTTTTAAAGGTGTAAAATAAATTTATTTCCTTTCACTGATACGAGATTTTTCCATAATATTCACTCCCTTATGTGGCAGTGTTTACCAGTTGTTTCATTCCATGTATAATGTAAAATATTTTGCAATATTTACAAAGGGAAACAAAATTGCAGTTTCTTTGCACTTTATAATGTCTTTCTAACTACTATCCTGTAAAAGTTTGTTTGGGTATTTTTTTTTTAATTTTACTGCTGCTCATGTCAAGTTCCTTTCATATGGTAAGCAAACTGTGAATATGTTCAGTGAACTAAGTCAAAACATTCTGCAGGAATGCAGTGTACAGCCAGTAATTCAGTCTGTTGAATGGAACAGTCTTGATTAGTTTTTGTTTTTAAATACTTACTTCAAGATTTCAGAAAGTAAAGAGATTTTAGTACTGTGAACCCTGTCAAAGGAAATCCATACTTGTTGACAGCCCAGGCAATTTAATGATAAGATATACTCTCTTCCTCCCCTAAAAAAAGGAGAACTTTTTATTGGTCTGGTACTTTTATGTAAAGCACCTCTGCTGTAGGAATCAGAGTTCATCAATATACGATTTCATATTGACCAATAAACTTTGAGGACTTTATTACTGATTTAAGGACTACAGCTAAAGCCTGAAGTCAAATCTACATATATATACTCCCTAACTTTAAAAGGGTATAGACCCTTTTATATCCTGATCTTGCTGCTGTGGAACACACCTTTCTCTCCAACACAGGATTGTGGCAGTGATGATGCAAGGTGTTCTTGATCACTGCAGACTTTCACACATTTTATAGTGTAACTCACCTCCCAAAAGATGTTGCAAATCTCCCAGAATATAACAAGTAAGGGAAATTTTTTACAGTTAGAGGGCTGTAAAGTTGCTGACCTCCACTAATCTTGGAAATAGATGTATAACTATCACTGGGTGAAATTAATGTTTGAAAGCTGAGACTGCTCAGAATCTTTCACGGAACCCACACTTTTCCAAACCTGCTCTTTCTGTATAGTATTCCTTTTACTATTTTTCATATTTTGAAAAATCATCATAGTTTGTCTACTTGACAGCACAGGCAACTGCTTGTTTTCCAAGCAAACGGTTCCATCATCATTTGTTTTTCATTTGGTAGCTCAAACTGGACTATTCTGAGTTCTCGTAGACCTGATGCTCAACTTATATATTCTTAGTCAGGTGAGACTTTAAAGTTACTGCAGCTCATTCAAGTTATTCATATGCAATTACATGTTTTGTTAGAAAAACTGTAACAAAACCATTGGTAAATGCATTTTAATATATACAAATTATTGGTTTTTTATCTTCTGTTATATGCTTTGAAAAAGCTGAAATGAATTACCTTAATTTACCATAATAAAATTTTATAAATTTTATAAACATCTAATTAATATATTCTTAGTCAGAGATATGCTTCATTCTTGTCAGTCTGCTGTTCTTTTTAAAAATGGGAAATTAATTTTTACAAGTTTTGTTCATATTTAGCAGATTTTCAGTAGCAGCTTCAGAATAATACTCGATGAAATAAGGCAGAAAGCATGTCAGCAAATTAAATTGGGTTTTGCCCAAAACTAGAGTAGGTAGATAGAGAGAAACGAATCGAAAAAATATATACGCAATAGCATCAAGATAATTCTTTCATGCAATGGCACAACATTTTGACAACTCTGAAGAATAAAACTTTTGGATCCAGTAGAAAGGACTGTGTGATGAACTTGCCTGCATTAGCAAAACATAGATGAACATTCAGGGAGGATACTGGAGGAACAGGGAGTAATAGAACGACTGTATCAGAATTTTAATCTGGATAAATATTTAGGAGTTTAAACTACTTTATGGTGGCACTTCTGGTGCTTTTGTCAGTAAGCTTCTCCTATTCACAGACATCTTAATACCCATACAGGAGCGTGTGTCAGTTCAGATATTCAAAGGCAGATGGTGTGTCATTCAGCTGAACAAAAGTCTCGCTAGTCCTTATGTGCACTACCAAATGCGCAGGCACAGAGTATGCCTTTCTCCTGAATTAGGTGTGTAATTTCAAACCTAGACTGTGCCCTTTGTGTACTAAGCACTACAGGACATGTTTGAAAGTGAAACAACACAAAGGCTTGTTATCTAAAGGAAATGAGAACCCTAAACAGATGTAAAGATTACTAAAAAGAAAAATAAAGAAACAAAATCTTAGCATTTTTAAAATTGGAGTAAGGAGCTAGAATATCCTTTGAGCAATACAATTATCCTATTTTTTGAGTAATTTTACTTACTATTTATTTTGCAGTACTGCCATGGTGTCCATTAAGCAAGGTATTTCTCTTAAATGAAGGCTTCCCCACAACATCACAGACTAAGACAAAAATGTGCTACTCACTGTGTCTGAAGAGCTACAGACAGTTGAGATATAATATGAACTAAACTAAAAGACTAAATGGGTATATTGATAACATTGCCAGTGGAACACTTCAGCCGTATAGATTTTGTTGCACAGAATTACTGAGTAATCAAAATATTTAGATCCTTTTAGTTATGAAAAATCAAATACATTAGGTGAAAAGCTGCAGGTAACTTCAGAGTCAAAATGATCCTCATGCTGCTTTCCACTGACACCTTGAATAAAACATGTAGCTTCATAGTCTGTATCTGACTACCTGACCACTGATGTTGAATAAATATATACCTTTTATTATTAACACTGAAAAATACAAAATTATGTAATAATGGTGTATGCAGATATGAACATTAAGGATCTTCAAGGGTATCTGACTCAATAAACCTGAATAATGGAAGTATTACACCTAATAAATCTGCAATCTTGATGGCTGAAATGAAAGGACTGATATTGTATGAAAACAGGAATTGTAAAAACTAATTGTAAATTAGTTAAGGCAGAATCTAAGATTGTTATCTATATCTGTTGGTATATACACATAAATTGGTTTAAAAATCATATGTATAATAATTCATTTTGAAATGACATAAGCTAAAAATCACTAACATAAAAAGCATAAAAAGATTCTGCAAAATCACCTTTTTAAATATGAAGAAGAGAAATGAGGTAGAAGAGAAGGGTAATTTCAATTTAGGACCTTTGACAGCTACATTTGTTTATCCAATACATTCAGTCTTAAAGGGTTGGGTTTTTTTCACCTGCTACAGAATTTCTTTTTAAAACAACATTCTGTTGTTTATGCAGGGTAACAATATGAACAAGAGAAAAAAATCAGTATTATACTCCATTGTATCCAGTATTGCATAATGTTGGCTTAAGCACGGCAGTTTCCGTTCATAAGAATAACATGCAAGCACACACACATGCATACACTAAGTGCTAATGTGTGATGAAACTGAGTCTAAGTAGGACATTACGAATGTATGTATTGTTACTCATTTGTTCAGCAGAACTTGTGCATTTTGTATTAGGCTATATGATAGACTTACTCTGGTCTTTTCTGAAGTTGCATTATATACTCTATATAGTTTAATTACCAAACCTATTTCCCTCCCTTACTTTAGCAAGAAGTTACTTTGTCCGATTAACCTTATCTTCCTCTTGTCCCTCTTAATATCATTGGTTTCCATCACAGCTTTGAATGAACTGTGTGGGTGTCTTTTTATCAGTGCAAGGCTGTTTATGTGATGAAGGAACTGAACAAAGACTGCATGAAATGTGGCTGGGTGAGCAGGCTAGAGTTCTTCTGTTGCCCTACTATGATTATCTCCTAGTGGAAATCCTTTCTGAATACTATTTCTGTGACAATCTGGGGAGTTGTATGCTACTATATGGACAATTGTAGAATCTTAGCTACTATTTGAATGGTCTTGGTTGGCGAGTCAGAAGGAGGAGCAAATCCTGAAGACATTTCTGGGCAGTTGAAAAGCCTTGTTCATGTCTTGAGATTAATTTCTTGATTGGTTGCTTGTGGATATTTATTCAAGTGAAGCATTCCTGTTTGAAAAGCTGAACACAACTGTGATAGTCCCTAAGCCAAGATTTTGCTTATTGTTTCTCACTTATATGTGCAAATGCCATTAGACTTGATTTACCTTGTATAACTAGTTTGACTGTCTCACAGTTTGATCAACAAAAGGGGATGTTCAGTAATGGAAGTCTAGGTATCTGTTCACTTTTTCATTCGATCTTGATCTTCCTTTTCTGTCTTTCCATCTTGGCTTCCTGTTTCCCTTCTGTTCCTGGATTGATATTCTTTCCTTGCCTACCAGATAAATCTGTGTTTAACTCTTCCTAATAGCATAGTATGGAAATACACCTGTTCTTACTGCAATCAGAAACTGAAGTCCATGTCATCTGCAGAAGTGACTGCTTTCCGCACAGGGGTATAATACACTATACATTCTTTCCTCTCCAGAACTATGGGTTCGCCTCAGCTAGCAGCCAGACTCCCACCCATCTGCTTGCTCACTCCCTGCCTCAGTGGGACAGGGAGGGATGAGAAAATAGGAAGAACAGGACTGAGAAATCTCATGGGTCAGCATTAAAATAGGGAAATCACTTACTGATTGCTGACACTGTTCTGTGTTTGACTTTGTTGACTATCTTGGCCTTTCATTTGATAAGCAGTGTTTTATAAATTTATTTTTTGCACTGGGTATATATATGTATAATACAGTGAAGTAATTTTCCTTTCATAAAGGAAAATCTGAGATATATTTGAATTTTACTTTTCAGTTAGCTTTGCCTCAAATATAACTACAGGAATTCGAGGAAGAATAAAATGTGACAACATATTTATGAATCATAAGATTTAACAGAGACCGAAGTAGATCTTATTATTGATGTGCTTACTGCTTCACTAAATTCTCCTTAAGGTTTGCAGCATGGATATGGATCATTTGCAGTAATAATTATGCAGTGATCGATTGATTGTGTCTGACATTGTACTTGTCACCTTGAAATGCAAAAACCATTCATTTTTGACTGTATGAACGTTATTCTCTAATGTTAGGCACCAGCATGCAATGGTTTATTTTATAGAGGAGTGCTCTTTATAAAGCTGGTAACTTAACATTAACCTTTACCTAAAAATGAAGTATCACTTTTCATTTTACAAAAATGAAAATTGCCCAGCCAGCAATGTTTTGAGATTAGAAAACATGGTCTAATTTCAAAAAGATTCTTCAAATTAGAATGTATGTATTTCAGTTGATTCATGCATGTGTATTAGGAACATTACTTTTTGTATAGGTCTGTGTTTTAGATACAGCGTAATGAGCATACTTGATAAAATTTCAAGCTTGAGGTCTCCACTTTTAAAGCTGGTACATGTTCTTTTAAAAGTCTGTCTCTCTCACTGAGACTTTGATTTATGGCAGTATTAGTTAATTGGAAAATCAGTATAAAATGTGTTGACTTTATTTGTTCTTTGAGTTAAATACTGTACATTTCATGTTTTGAGTGGTGTAATCGTCATGACAATTTCATCTTCCTTTTATTAAGAATATTGGTAATCATGAATGAAACACTATCCTTTATCTTGTTTATTTGGGCTATTGAAATTCCACTGAAATGGCTAATTAGTGGCTGCAGTTATAGTTAAGTGCATCCATGCCTTCCAAACTAACACAAAAACAACAGTCAAAAGAAATGTTGCATTTATAGATACTCCACTTGGAGCTTTTGCAGAGAATCCATTGTTATAAAATAGGTAATGAAAACCTGAGCTACATTTCGTGAGATGCAATTACATTCAAAAGTGACTTTTCCAAAGCTACAATCCAAGCTTAGAATATATCAGAATAAGTATTTCTAACTACTTTTATTCAAGATTTGAACTTTTATTCAAAGGTCTGTTTTTTGAAGGTTTTGTTTGTTTTAATCAGTGTTTTAAAAATACACGTTTATTCAAAAAGCAAATTTTAAAATTGTTCGCATTCTTTACAGTGAAATGTTTTGTGTAGATTATTTTTCTTCCTCCAAGGATGGACATAGGTAATTGTATACACTTGAATATGGAAACGTTTAAATTGTTCATGCTCCTACAATCAGTTTGAAGAGTAAGTTGCAACCAACCTGAAGAGTAGCTTCAGCGGTAATGCTGCTAACATTAAAGTGGCAAAGCTAATTGTACTGTTGGTTTCAAGATTAGCATCCTTTGTAGTTCTTACTACAGCATGAATACTGATTAAAGTTTACAAAACTGCTTTAAAACTGTGACATAAGCAAAAAAATCACATTTTTTTTAAAAGCAACTGTTTGTTTATCAGCACACATGTAAGGTAACTGAAATACCTAACCTGAAAACAAAAGGCTGCTAGGGATTGTGCCTTACTGTTTTGAGCAGTTGCACTATTTAGCTTGCAAGTTTTCAGAAAAATCTGTTAGGTCAATGGTATTAAGTTCTAGAAGAATCCCAGATAAATTGCAGCATGTGCGAACATACCCAGTATATCACATTCTTCTGAATTAGACTGTAATTGTCACATAATATTACTTCATTCTTTTCAGGTATTTTATTCTGATGTTAACCTACATAACCATGACAAACTCCTAATTTTCAACACAAAGCCCAGTTATATTTTTTTACATACCTCTCATCTTCATTATCCAGTGGAAGTGTTGAGAAAACTGAGGTGAGTTCCTTTTGTGATGTAACAGACGCAAGGGCCGTGATTGTTTTTCCAGTTGTACCTGCATACTCCAATCTTGGTTGTGATGTCCAGTAAATACTACATCCCAATAACAACAGGAAGAATGTAGGAAGAAGGATAAAACTAGATGTGTCACTGAAAGGGAAGGAAAATGAAGGAGAGGTCAAGAGGCTGAGATGAAGGGAGTATATTTAAGATTAGAACAGTCAATGCCCTTTTGAGTTAAAAGTGAAGAAATCATGTCCTCCTGACATCACTAAGGTTCTACTCTTAAAGCAACTCACAGACTGAACTTCATTTTTCACCTTCATGTATTTCAAACTGTATTTACTGCCACAGAATCTGAGAGCAGCATGAAACATGCAACAGTGGCAAACTTGAGATATTTGAGCATTTGTTTCTACCTAGAGTAACCTGCTAATGATGCTTATGCTAATGTCCTTACTTTGCGGTGCTTTGGTTGACATGTAGATGTCTAAGGCATCACCTCCTCAAACAGGAAAAACTGATTCCAACAGAGAGTGTTGTTAAAATGCCCTTAGTTCTTTAGGGCAATTGTGGCTGAACGGCAATTGAAATTTGCTTTAGAGAAGGGGCTAATTTACCCTTCTGGTGTGACTTTACCTGCAATTCTTTGAATTGTATGGTTGAGAGTTAGTATTTTTGTTGCAGAGTGGTAATAATGTATGGTAACTGGCCTTCAAAGCGTAAGAACAGCTATGTTACTTTACAAGTATTCAGACACTTAGGGGTATATGCACCAACTTGCCTGCCTGTCACTTCATAGTCTGTGACTTCCACATCTCTCTGTATTCTGCATGCACTAGCATATCTCTTTGTTCTACCTATGTTCACTGTTGTTAATACATATTAAGATACTCATGACTTGTCTTCTGACAATGCAGAAAAGGAAATATCGGTGGCAACTGCATACTATTGTTCATCACGAAGGGCAGAGCCTATTATATTATTCCTAAAAACCTTCAGTACTTTTTGCTATAGACAAAATGGTTGGATCCTCTTGTCACAGCATTAGATGTTTATATTCACAGCATTTGGATATTCATAGTAGAACCACATTGGAGCTAAATAAACCCTGAAAAGAATGTCACACAGCAATATAACCATGCATTATCAAAAGGAGGTGTTATGTCAGATGAGACATCACGAAGCTCTGGTCTTGCAACATGTTTGATGACTCTATGGGAAACAACTGAGTAATAATAATAGGATGCAAATTTTGATTTGTATATTGGATAACTCCTCCTGATGCAAGTAGTAGAGTTTACTCTCAAGCAAGAGAAGAAAGCTGATCTCAGGAAGACAAAATTACAAACACTATAGGAAAAAATATGATGGAGTCAACCTGTAAGGACTAGGCAGATAATAATACATACAGACCCAGCTGGGGTAGCATAAAACATTTCATTCTACCACTCACGTGCACGTAAGGAATCCTGTGGTATGATGTGGTGACATAGGATATTGGCACTTCAGAAATTTCCACATGCCCTTCTGTTACTTAGTATTCACTATTAATTTGTTTGTTCAGCAGTTGTTACTCTGTTACTTTACAAGGTTATCATATGCTATTGATGCAAAACTACACAGTGCAACGTAACATAACAATCCTGTTTTAAGTTAATATATGGATGTTCATAGCCTGTGAACAAATTCTGAATTTAAATTGTTTTATAAAAAACAATTATAAACACACAAGTCAAATTTATCTCTTATCTATAAAACACACAGAAGTGAGCCACATGTCTAATTGGAATCTTTCCTTCTGAAGAGCAAGCCTGTTCATGTCTTCTTCAGTTGGACATGGAGAAATTAATATTTACTCATGTTTTGCAGCAGCCTTTTACACAGTGAAGATTTTTTTTTATTACACTGCTGAAGTAATATGACTACTCCAGTTGTCTTTTATGTGAAGTGACTCCAACTTACATTGGAGGTGTGTCTTGTTAGGGAAGAAAATTAATAATGTTACCACAGTCAAATAAGCTAAATATGACCAAGCAGTCTTTTTTCTATTTTTGCAAAATGCAAATGAATTAGCTGGCTAAATATTTTAGCTCAGATTCCGCTGTAGAAAAGTCAGCATACACAGCTTCACATATGCTAGTATGTATTTTAACCAGTCCTTTCAATCACGTTACACTGACTTAGTTCAATTCAAAAACACTGTTTCCCACATCAAGACAGGTTTGTAGAATTATTATGTACCACACTGTTGACTCTGTTATTGCTAGTTATTGAGTGCCTTGAATGGTATCTGAAAATGCATCTTCAAAAGTAGTAGTAAGGTGGAAGAGAGAATTAATAAATGATTCGTGGAGAGATGATATGGTTCTGTCTTTTATATTCATGGGATCAGTTGTTTTGTGTCCGATTTGCTGTATGGGAATCTTTCTATCATATTTTTATCCACATGAATATTTAAGTTAATTTGGAACTGTTTCACGTGAACACCATCATGCTATTACTTGTCAGGTGAGTTCCTCTTTGACAGAATAGCCTCTAAACATAAAAGTTTACTGGAATTTAATTGGGGTGACTATAGGAATTACAGCTATTTTGCTCAATAGTTTATCACTGAATTATGACTGTGTATTGGAAAAGTTACCGGACCATATGAATAGCCAAGGAGTGGTACTATAGGCTTGAGTGAGGAAAATTATTTCTTAGGGTCACATGATCGCAACAGAATATGAATTAGCATTTTGTTTTCACCACTGATCATTTACTGTGAATTGCTGATTTTTGAAAACAAACATGTGGCTACCCTAAGGAATGTGTTGGACAAAAGATACTTGCATGACATAGGAGGAACTGCTTTGGACACCCCATTCAGAAATCACACTGTAGGAAGCTTATCATTGATTTCTTTACATCTCCCTCGCCTCTGCTCAGGAAATATTTCAGATAAAAATCTTAAATTCCTGTACTGGGTCTAGCTGTGATGGAGTTTATTTTCTTTGTAGAAGCCATATGGTACTGTTTTAGATTCGAGGCTAGAACAGTGCAATACTGGAAGGCTGATGGTGATGGCATATGCAGTCATCAGAAAGTCTGAACACGGGAACGATCAATCCAGGCTATTACAGTGGCTTCTAGAGAAGTTGGAAACAATGGCAAATGCTGTCCATTTGCCATGTAAACTCTCTTGGCAAACAGCATTCTAAGTTATGGTAGTCATTTAAGTCTTGGAATCCATGATTCCATCTCACAAGCAGGTTTCCCTCATATCCTCCCTGATAAAGAGAAACGTAGAATATACAGAGTCTGCAGGGTTATAGAACTGCATACTATCAGTATCCTGATGAAAGGGAATCCAAAGTACCATCACCCAAGTATTGTTTTAAAAAGTGAGAATCAAAGAACAGCATGTTGTGCAATCTTGGAGGTGAGTCATGGCAGAATAAGAAAAAATGTTCCTTGATAACTGGGAAAATAAAAGAATTAACTGATGCAAGGATCAATCCATCAAGTTTAAGATCAAACCAACACAGGGTCCCTTTGTTTTACTCTGATAAAATCTACACAGAATCTTTACCTTATTAGCTAGCAAATTAATTCTTCCACTCTTCTTGTGGTCATTTTCTTTTCAGATTTTGAGATTCTGCTAGCTGATTATTTGCATCCTTTTCAGTTTCTCAAAGGTCTCCCCAGTGTTTCCAGTTCAACATGATGATTCTATTAGTTTGGTATTCATATCCACTTTCTTTGTCAGGATGCCAGCCTTCTTCCCAAGAAGCTCAGGTCACAAATGATGAATCTAAATGAAATGTATTGTAATGTAATTAAAGGTTTGAATTAAGGCATATAATGGTATGATTCAAAGAACTCTTGCAAGTAATAGAGATAGCTCTTCCGAAATTCAACATGCAAAGTGCTTAAAATGGATAGTACTCAGCCATGTGAATAAGGGAATTCTTTGTAATAATGTATTGTGGTTTTCCCTTGTAGATTTGAACACAGTTTAGAATGATTTTTATATTCAGTAATACATCTAGAGTCACTATTGTAATCTCCATGAAAATAAATATTTTATTACTAAGTGTCAAACTTATGAGCTAAGTAACATTTCAGGAATGGAAGAAGTAGTACCATTAGCTCTATTTGTGGAACTATGAGGCATGTTGTTCCTCACTACTCATGTGGAATTCCCGCAATGGAACTGAATAGGCAGGCTTAACAGTTTAATCTTGGTTTTGAATGAGAAGAGTTCAATTTATGATGAGACTGCAGAAGACAAGCTTCCATAAAGTCAGTCCAGGGACCTACGTGGTCCAAGTAGTGGGTGGTGTGTGTATATGGGGAGTCTCTGAATGCCAAGAGCATTTTTCAGTCCAATTAGCAAAATAATATCTGATCTCTTTTCAGTGACAAGAACTCTGGCAGTGTATGAGATTGAGATGTCTGAGTGTCAGTTTATGTTAAATGGTTTATCTTTCAAGGAAATGGTTTGCAACTAAAGCACCAGTGGTCTAACTCCAAAAGCACAGTACTTCTAAGTTTAAATATTTAATGCTTGTTTTTTCAGCATTCACTCTGTTTGCTTATTTGTTTGCTTACAGCTCGCTAGCGTTGAAGTAAGTTTCTAAGAAGTATGAAGGGAAAAGTATGTGGGGGAAAAAAGCAGACACAAAAATTCAGGGCTTAAATTAGGCTTTCCAGCACAAAGTTGACTTTCTAAATTCGAAGTGAAGGGTAGCAATACTTTTGACCTGCTGCCTCCTGTGAAACATGTGTACAAGCCATTTGACAATATAAAGCATCAAGCTGAACTATTTAATGGTTGATTTGGACAGTGTAGTATCCGAAATGGTTGTTAGGGCAAAAGTATCTACACCAGTGAAATATCCAACTGCAGACTGTCAGGCCCTTCCTAAGGAATTGAACTAAGTTGTATGATTTATCCTTAAAACAAACAAAAAAACCCCCACCAAACCAAACCAAACCAAAAAAGTTAAAAAGGGGCGGGGGGGGGGGGGAAGTATTTCCTTTTGGAGATCTTCCTTTACATTTGGCATGTTACACAAATCTGTTAATGGCATTATCCTTCTATCTCCCCTGCTGGGGTTATACTGCACATTAAAGATGGAAGTATCCAGAGACAAAGTTGTAGGAATCTTCCCCAGAGTTTTTGCACAAGGATAGATCTATCCACTATAGCCACTGTGAGCTATTTTGAATAAAAAATATTGCAGTTTAATAGTTGCACAATTAGACCACAGAAGTAAAAAACTGCAGAACTGTGGAGATGCAAAGTCATTTACAAAAGGTCTCATGATCCACTTCCAAAAGGTAGGAAACTGCCATTCCCTAAAACAACAGGTACCAATGCAGAATTTGTCTTTCCTCAAATCCTTGTAGCTTGAGCTTTTACCACAGAGGAGGTTCATATGGATTATTTCAGGTAAGCAAAACATGGGATGTTTCTTAGTTTGTTATGGGAAATACTTGTTATTTAGTCAAGAAAAAATTAACAGAAAGCTTTATTTGCATTGTAAGCAATCAGTTATTTAAGACTACTTCATTAACGACAAGTATTTTAAATTGTTGATTGAATTATTCAGGATACATCAGCTCTCCCAGGAGGATCTGGTGTACATTAAAACAAGCATATTTCCATAAGAACTAGACTTCAAATAGTATCTGCAAATTCAGAAATCCACTGTTTTGGACTGTGTTAAACTGGAGGGAAATGAATGATCAGGGGGAAAAAAAGCACAAAATGAAACTTTATCAGGGAATTTAAGCTTTTTATTTTACTATAACATGAAGTATCTGAAATGCTTATCACCGATCGTTCAAAAGGGTTAACGTATTTGCATCCTAAACCTGCATTATGCAAAGTAATTTATTAATATAAATGTCTTTAGATGTGATAACAGGCTATTGGGGCCTATTTCTTGATCTACAGTGCATAGTAAGAATATAAAATATATATTCCACAGTGCCTTTTGTCTTCTCAGTAATAGTCACATTTTGAAATATTGTGGCTAATCTAAAACTATATAGCTGAATAGAAAAACAAAACCAGTTCCAAATATGAATAAATGATCTGCTACTTAATATGTCAGTGTATTTGTCAGGTTGATAACATTAAGCTCAGCTGCATTCAATTCTAAACCCTGCAATATTTGAAGTTTGATATTGTGCCTCACTAAATTTAATACATGGACTTCAGTAATAGAGGAAATCACTTTAGCACTTGGCAGTTTGTTATGCTGTATAAAACTGACTGCCCTGCAAACACAATAGCGATAATAAAAATTGTGGTCAGTAGGGGGGTGTAATGCATTTTCTAGCTTCAGCAAAGGTCCAGATGAGATTTATTTAGATTCTGTCATTTGGTTGAAGATCAATAGAGCTTCGTTAATAATTTGTTGTAAGGGCACCCTTCAGGGATATGACATTTTACTTTAAAACTTTGGTAATTTTGAAAGCATGCCTGGTGATAACAATGTCAAGTCCCTATGTTTCGCAAGTATGGATTTTTGGATTCAACTTGTAGGAGCATTTACTTTCACAGCAATTACATTTGAAATCATTCAATATATGATGCAGTCCAGTATTGATAACAAGATTCCACTGGTTCTGTAAGGGTTCTAATGCAACTCTTAAGAAATCCCAAACACATTCTTAAGTCCTCCATTTTCTCTATTGTTTTCTTCTCTAATTGAAGAACTTTCATTTAAATGTCAGTCTGTAATTTCTTATGGTATATAATCTTCACGAATGATCTGGAACTACATTCTTATTTTCATGTCTGTAGAATTAGAAAGTTTCATAAGAAATTTATCCCTATATCTTCCTATTGCCAGTAGCACTTTGCATAGTAATTATTAGGTTGACTTAGATAGCTGTATTTCTTCTATATTTTCATAAAAGAAACTTTACTTCACTCTGTGTGCTAAGCAAGCCTTCTTTTGCTGCCACCAAAGTCTGATGAACATTACTGACTGTTTGTAAGGAAACTGAAATTTGTCAGCCCTTTGCCGTTTGAACACAGGGACTAGGTACAGCAGAACAATTTATTTTCAATGAGCATGCACAAAGTAAGATTTATGACTTCTGCAGCTCAGATGACATTCCTTACATAGCTGCTGAGCTACCGCAAATTAAAGGGATCCATGAATACTAAGGGGTGTGTTTTTGTAATGAGGGAGAAGAGACAGAAGCAATAAGATAATTAAGGTAACAACTTGTGAAAAATTAAAGTGTTTCTGTCTTTCATTTTTGAATCTCTGAGCATAAACTTTGTAGTTGTTAATTTAATTGCTGATGTTCTCTGTATCCCTGAAGAATATTAAGGATTAATCATCTGGTTCATTCCAACAAGAGATAAGGCCTAAGTAAATTGAAATTTTACCAATTTAACCCTGTCTTCCTCCTAATATGACATGATTAACATTCTTCAATTAACAACACATAATTATTCTAAAGGCCTCATTGCACTTACTCTATTTTTCAGTTTTAAGTTGCCCTTTGCAGGTATTCCAAAACTGAATAAAAGGAAGGCAGTATTTTTGGTCTGTATTATTGGTCACCTACATTCATTCAAATATAGATTTTTAACTTGTTTTCACTCCTTTTTGTTCCTAATAGTCTCTATGTGCATGTCCTGAAAATTGGTTCTGGTTAGCTAAAGCATTTTCTTTAGCCCCTCTTTATTTACAAATATTTCTTTTCCAACCTAGTTGTGCCAATCTGACTAAATTTTCTTAAATATCTGTAGTTGAATACTGATCTACAGAACTAGCAATTTCATTGAGGCCTAGAATGCATACCCGTTCACCTAAATATTACTGCATAATTTTAGAATAAAAGATAATGAAATTATTTGAATTTGTAAGAGACTCTGGTTTAGAGCTACACTCAATAAAAAATGCATCACCTTTTCACTATATCCTGGTACTTACTGAAGTGCCTTCCTAGTATCTTTCACTGGGCAAATGGTACATAGTTGCCTTTGTGTCTGATGGATAATCAAGTAACTCATTAATTAAGCATAATTAATTTATGATAAATCATGAGAAAAAAGTAAAACTACATATAAAGAAAATATTCCTGTTTTTCTCCTGAAACCTAGGAGGTAAGTGAAGTTTTCTGATTTGTAGTTTTTAAAGGAAAACAGTAGCTTTTTGTCTTTAGTGCTTAAAACAGTCTGTACTTCTAACTCTCTTTTAGGTCAGTGTGACCTTTAAAGCTCATTTATTTTCCGTTAGAATTTTTATGATAATGATACAGATTTAAGTATCTAAATATGATGCTAAATTTTTGTCTTAAATATCTAAATATGATGCTAAATTTTGTGTGTGTAGCATAAATACTTGATATGAGTCTGCCTTACAACTGCATAGGATTATTTTCTGAGAACAGACTCTTTGTTTGACAGCATCCCAGTGAAAGGCCTACAGTCAAGTCACCACTCTAGAGATCTACCAGGGCATCTCTACCTGCAGATGTCTGTCTGGGTTTCACCAGGGCTTTTCAGCCAGCAGTTCTCTAAGGACAACCTGGTACTAGATTCATGAAGCTCCACTTGTTTGAGGCCTGAGTAATTCTGCACTTACAGATATAAGCATGGAGACCTAGAATATATTACAGAGACTCTGGTAAAAAGCATGTTAGTTGTTACCTCCCTCTTCAAAGCTAGTAAACTCAGTGAATATTACCTTTTCATTGCATGCCAGTTAGGTCATTAATTAGTATGAAAGGCTTTGGACACTGGGAGATGCAATGTGGCTACAGAAAGCACTATTTTCTTATCCAGTTTTTGAAACTGCAACAATAATTTCTGCTTTGTAGGAAAAACTCTTAAATCAATGTTACTTCAGCTTTTGGATACAGGGAAGGTACTATTTAATTTTAAACTTTAGTAATTAAGTGCATTTTGTGGCATGTCTTCTCATTTCACTACACACAACATATTTTTCTGCATAGTAATTTTGTCTCACTGGTAAAAGAGGAATTTGGCCATTTGTCCAGATTTTTCCACCAGGCTGCAAAGAGGGCCCCTCTATGTTCACAGGTTTATTTTGTAGCCATTGTAAAGTCGGCTTGTTGAGAGGGTTATTGTGCAGCAGATGCACAATAATCATGAATATTTTTAATGGCTACGTATTTGTCAGTGTTCTGTTTTATTAAAATCTGGGAGGTCTAATCTTTATTTTCATTTCTGAGTAACATTAAAAGACTTCAGAAGGAACTTCAGTTATAGTGACAGTTACTTTGCAGTTGTGTGGGGTGTATTAGCTTAAAGAATCTTCATAGTGCTAAAGGCTTTCTGAAGAATGTCCAGTAAATAACATTTTGGCAAATGGTAAAGCATGTTTTTCCAACTGAATTATGATTATATTGTCAGTAAATTTTAAATAGGATGGAATAGTGGCTACCTTTTCAAAAACTGAGATTTTCTTCAGGACTACTGGATGTTTACCATTGAAGTGCTTTCAAAGGCTGTGCTATTACTTTGGTTATTGTAGTTTGAATCAACAGATGTTTCCCAGCTAATGCAGAATATTGTCTCATCATTGGGAGTGTTTCATGTGTCCTGATTATACGGGTGTTGCTTTAGCCTTGGCTACTTTACAAACATGGATTAGTGAGAAATGCACTGGTTTATTAGCCTCATATTAATGAGACAATTTGGGTTGTCTTTCTAATGGCACTTCTACGTAGAGGCTATGGGCTGTCTCACAGTGGCTGTGGCATTTTGTGAAAGGCAAAAAGATTCACTGAAGTCAAAGTAGCAATATTTGAGAACAAACTGAACATTTACATACTTGCTTTGGCCATCCAGTGTAAGAACCCGAAGTAAAATGGCCTGAATTATGATTACATTAATACTCATATTCCAAAACATTCAACAGTGTACTTTTGAGGAGATTTTTTTTTCCCATTGGAAAGGGAGAAGGGTTTCTTGCATGTTTCTAAGGAACACCAAGCAAAGATTGCTGCTGAAATTGGGAACGAGTATCAGATGAACCATAAATCATGAGCTTGGTCCAGTATGATAGCTCCTTTGCAAACTAGATATGTAGATGTATAGCATGAGTGATCCTGAGCATGAAATTACCTGGATTTAATTTGAAGAAACTAAAGAAAAGGAAAGAAATAAATAAAAAGGAAAGAACTGGTAAAAAAAATATTCCAAAGCCCCCCCATAATGAGTATGTTGTAAGACTAACATCTCCAGTTGTCAATATGTCACGAAGTACCAACCTAAAGTGACAACTCTTCCTACTACTCATCAGACAAAACTGCATTAGGAAGGAAATTAATCAGGGCCTCTTTCATACAGTAAAGGTGCAGGGCTTTACTGAAAACCACTTAAATCAACTATGATAGAAAAGGGCTACGCAAGCAGGAGAAATCTTACTACAAAATACAATCAGGTATGATATATATAGATATATGGTCAGGGAGATGTTTTGTGTATGTATGCATACATATATGTTTATATATATACATACGCACTTGAAAGACATACAGGTTTTTGTCTTTTGAAAACAAGTAAAAGATCAGCCTCCCTACTTTCACGAAAGGGAGACAGATGTCAATAGGAAACAGAAATGTGGTATCATTTCATCGGTCAGAAAAATTGTTTCCTTTCACAACAATTAAACATACTTGTTATTTTTATTACTACTTGAAGTTCATGTTCATTTGATGATCATGACAGGTGGGCAAGGGAAGGATGCCCACAGACAGCAATGTTCTCCCCACTACTGCATTTTTAAAGATGTGTTAGGGCTGAATTGGTTGAAATTTTCCACAAGAGGAAAAATACTATCAGTGAAATAATCAGCAAGTGAAATTACTTCAACCCCAGGCACTACCTGTCTGAAAATTTCTGCCCTGGGCCCATTCTTCCAGCAGGTAGGTAGGAGTCTTACAATATTAATGTTAAATGTAAGAAGTACCTTAGACACTGTTTTTCATGCACCTATGCATGCAATTGTGTTTTCTAAGGTTGGCTGAGGGACACAGCCTGAACACTGTTAGCATTTTGGGAAATACCTTAAATCAGGATGGCAATTAACACCTGTACAGCAATCATCTTGCCCTACTTCCTTCTCCTTTTCTGAAGAATGCATTTTCTTTAACGCAACAAAAAGCTAACTTTTTAGTATTTCTTTCACCTACATTATGCATTAGTCACTTTTGGGGGGCTTCATCACCTGTATATCCCCTTGCTTAGAAGCACTGATGAGCACCACTTCCTAATATGCTCATTGGAGATGTGCCAGTAAAATTCTTCGGGAGGTTTCAAAACCTTTTTAAAAATGTTTACTTTTCATAACTTAATCTCTACAGTTTAACCAAATCTGCTCTTTGGAATTAGCAAAGGATTTTTTTTTTCCCCCCACAAAAAACATCAAACAATTCATTGTTTCTGCAAAGGATGGCAAACAGAAATGTTTCACTGATTTTGATGGCTGTGATGCACTAGTATGTGACCCTAGTCAAGGCAATGACACTGTATTTAAAAATTAGCCAATATTACAGAAGTAACTAGCATAAAAGAGAGCTCATTATTTAAGATTAGTAAGTAGAGAGAATGAGATATTAATTTCTTGCTAACATCTAATCTAAATCTGCCCTCTTCCAACTAGTTAGTGAAAAAAATCATTTATTGTATTCTCTGTAATGTCCTGTGTGCTGGGGGAAGAGTGAAAAAACTGTACTGCTCAACTGTTTGGCTACTTGAAGAGAAGGAAAGAGAAAACAAGGTAGATGATTGAATCTGTAAATCCTTGATATAAAAGGCTCTGACGTTTTGCTGCACTTCTCTCAGCATACTTCCTCAGTTCTACTCACTTTATTTCTGCTGAAACAATCTCTTCAGGACCAAAAATCGTATGTAGGCTCCTGGACTTTGGTAAGCCTATTTGCGGTAACATTTATCTTGTGGGGTATAAGGCTGTAACCTGTTGAATTATGGGTTGTCAAACCCTTAAAAATTCAGGGCTGCTTTGGCCACTGCCCCCCCAAGATGTACCACATACAAAACATCCATGTGACCCTTAGCACTGACAGCCATAATTCATTGCCTGCAGAGCTATTCATAGTGGAAGTCTAGGATGAATGTAATGTACTTCTGTGATAAGTGTTGATACTAGTACAATTTATTACAAAAGTTTGGAATATATACCAACTGAAAAAAAAGGAACTGCTTTGCCCTCCTCAAGTGTTTGGCTCACATTCATGTTTGATCTGGATGGTAAAACTTTTATTAAACTTGTGTTGTCATCTACTCACAGGAAAGGAAACATTTAAACAGTTAATTCCAGATTAATGCAGAAAATTCTTGCTTTGGAGAATCAATTTTCTCCAAGTACGTACTGAAACCCATACTCACTGAATTTGATTAGAATGCACTTAAATTTCAGTATGCAGTGACTGCAATTTCCTCTATGTAGACAAACCTACACGCATCTGAAATACTTTCTTCAGTAGCACTTTAAAGCTAGTATAATTCAACATAGGATTAATGCAACATTAAGCTACTGGTATGCAGAATTTCAGTACATCCCAGGTTTACGTTGTTATTTTGATGTCTGTGAACTGTGACGTTTCCATGTGCTCTTAAATTTAGAGGGTTTGACATTGGCATTACTGAATTGTAATAAATTATGGTTTATGCATGTTTTTCCTCCTTTTGTCCCTGGCAAGGCATGCTAAATATGATACCTTGCTGCTGGTAGATTTACACCTTCATATCCAAACAAAAAGGAACTGAATATAGCTACAGAAACTGACTTATTTTACAGGTGAGGCAGTAAAACTCACTTATATACCATGGGCTGTCAAAAGCACCTAGTAAGCAGATTGAAAAACAGGACATTTCTTTTCTAGCATCTTTCTCTAAGGATGATTCTATATGTAACTTAAAAAACCCAGTGAATAATAAAAATAACTGAACATTAGTGTGGTAGTTATGATGCAGATGTCTTTTAAAGTTTAAATTGTAAAGATTCATTCTTGCTTACTTAAGACTAATGATTTATCACTAGGTAATCTATCCTGTTATTATTTATCTCACTGTTACATATCTATGAGAAAGCAGAGACAGTATTTCTAAAAAGTTGCTTGTAGGAGCATGAGCCTTGCAGTTCAAGGATACTTAGTGCCAGAGCATGGTTATGTATTGAATATGTTGCATTCAATTTTAAAGCAATAGTCATAATTTTTAACTCACTTATGGGTAATAGAGTAGATGTCTGTAACCTCTGGTTTGGTCTCAATTTACTGAATGATGTGCAGGCTACTCAATTTTAATTAGTGAGAAAAACAATTCTGTTTTCATAAATTTCTGGGAAATACTGGTTAACAGATGACGCATGCATCCTGTATTATGTTAAGCTGCTGCTGTTTTTTCCTTTTGAAATAATTCAGAAATCCAGTCATATGCTGACAGAAGTGAAACTCAAATTTTCAGCAGCAGGCATATTGTTTCCTAGCTGTTTAGCAATACAACAGGCTAATATGCTGGGCCAAAGAGATTATTGCTTCTGCTGCCTGCATTCCCAGAGCAAAAGGTTACTGCTAAAGGTGAGCAAAAAAGGACATAGGCTAGCTCATTAGCTACTAACATTCACAATTTGGCATATTAGCTTGAACAGAAAATATGGCTGTTGAAATTAATATGCTGGACCATTAATGTGGTCCAACAGAGATAAAGTCATGTTCCGTTCTGCCCTAGCCCACAGCAGGGTTGGTATGCTTTAATAACAGCATGAAGGTAAAAATGCCTATCTAACAAAGGCTACCTACAGACCTTTCAGACTGTGGAAGCCACTCCAGGTCATTCATGTTACTCAGATTCCTTATTTGGTAGATGACAAATCAAGCAAGCTTTGAGGTAAGAATAATTTATTCTTTAAATGCATTCTGATAGCTAGATTTAATTATGTCACATAAAAGATTATTAAATTTTCCTCTCATAATTAATATGCATTTCTAGAGCAGTTTATTTTCTTGTGTAAAACAGTGGTGTATATAGTTCAAAAGCATATCAACAGTTAATATTTGTTTCAAAAGACCAGCACTGTGGATAAATACATGAAAATGGGAATGGAAAAAAAGAGTACAAAAATAAAAAGCATTCAGTGAATGCTAGAAAATATAACATAGTATTCAATTCATATACTTACCTTACAGAATTGTATTTTTCACACTTAACATGGTAACTCATGTTTTGAATGGAAATTAAGGTCTGCAGTTCCTGGGTTTTGAATCTAGTATCTGTAGGTTTTTATTTTAATTATTTTTAACCAATTCAGGTATAATAATTTTGTCTTTACTTTTGGCTAGGGTCTTTTGTTCTTTTATAAAAATTTCAGTCAAAGTCATCAAGACTAAGAAGCAGCAGTTTTGTATTGATTCCAGTTTCTATATTTTCACTGCAATAGGCAACTGGCATTGTAAAAAATGACTTCATAATGATGTCAGAGGAAAAAATATCCATTAGAAACTTCTTCATGTTTAAGTCAGTAACCAAACTAATGATATCACTGCATGAATACATATAACAGTATCAGGAGGTTAACTAACAAGAAGGGAAATGAAATACACACCAAAGTCATTAAATGGTCACTGATGAGCTACCGCAAAAAAGCAGCAAAAGACTTTTGAAGTAGGAATGCTACAGAAACATTATCTTATTTTCATCATTCCTATCTATTACCATATTTATAGATATATATCCGAGGTTATTCCACAATATAACAATGTGTAGAAAAGTTGTACTCCTTGGTAGTGTAACTGAAGCAATATAATTAATTCTTCTGACTTACTGACTTGTGCTGTATTTGGATTAACTTAGTAGCATTGGGTTGTTGAACTGAATGATCACATCACTGCAGTGATGAAATAGCTGCATGATTATTCACTTGTCTAGGCCTACATTTTTTAAATGTTTAAATTCTTGGCAAAAATCTGCAAAATCCAGAGCTAGGTACTTACATTCATTGAACAATGCACAATTAGAACTATGTTGCTCAGAACACACAAAAATTTGTATGATGAACAATGTCAGTTATGTTTAACAACAGTGTACGCAAAGGGTGTGACAAGTCCTGCCCCTATAGCTTAAAGATTAATTAGGAATGCTTAATATCTGCAGTCAATCCAGAGCTAAGAATCTGTTCCTGAGGAGAAAAGCTTTTATGTAGTCTTTAAAAATTACGAACAGTGCCCATTCTTTTCAGCGTATAGCCACTGGATTCCAAGACAATAATCTAGAGACCTTTTTGCTACCTTTCTGGCCTGCACTGTTGTTTTAAGATGTCTCCTCTTTAACAGGACATGCAGAATAGCCTACAGGTCATCTTTTTGGAGGTAGGAGACAAGATTTTTAACTTACAATAAGAAACTTAATATATTTTTAAAAAGTACACAGCACACTTTAACTATCTAATTAACTGTCATAGAATACTGTGGATGCCAAAAGCTTCCATAGTTCAAAATCAATTTGACAAACATGGAAAATAAATTCATAATGGATTATTTAAGCAGAAGTGCTTGACACAGTTCAGTGGAGGTAACAGAGCACAGCGGGGAAGTACCATTTTATGGTTGCCTTATTTATCTTTCTCTGAACTTTCCAACCTTCAGACAACTCTGGAGACAGACTCTTGGGACAGACAGGCCTTTTATACAACCTAGTACAACTGCTCATATGTTATGTCCATATGTTCAGCAGTGCATTTCTGAAAGGTACTGTCCAACAATTTTTACTAGCAGATTGACCAGATGAAGAAACTTCAGGACCTCTAGGAAGTGCTACCTATTTCTGGTACAATGAACTTGCTAGACAGGGAGCTTTCAGATCAAAAAGGGAGACACTGTGGTATCTTTTTGGATGTCATAATTAAACTTTTATTGACATATATTTTTAATATCAAGTTAGTAAGCCTAAAATTAAGAATGAGTTACTATCCACTCAACTGCATTATAGAACTATACCATCTCCTTCCAAGTACATCAATGGTTACTAGCAAAAATAGTATAATCCTCAGAATTACTAAAGAACATAATCACGCTCCTATGTTGGTCTGGAAGGATTTATGGAAAGTAGTGGTGAAGCTATATGCTTAGTATTAAAAATAGAAGCCATCAAATGTAAGGAGATTCCACATCCTGCCATATCAGCCAATTCAATCTGTTTCAAATAATCTGCCTTCCAGAATCTTAAGGGCAAAGAGGGAGAGAATCTGATTTGTCACAAAAAACAGGAGTCATTAACCTTGAATACTGAGTCACTGAACTTGTCATGAAGAGCAATGCTACTTAACAACCCATAATCTAACAGATTCTGTGCTGGCAGTATCTGCAGGTGATTTCCCCAAACACCAATGAAGCCATGAAGAAAAGTATTGCAAAAAAAGAGATAAAGCAGAAACATAAAGGAATCAAATCTTGTCTTGCTGATATGCACAGCTTTAACATCTAACACTAGTTCACTGCTTAAACGCACCATGATATGACTCACTTGTGAAAAATTAATAGATGCAAGAATCAGGTTCATGGTTCTGAAATGCATTCTGCATTTATTCCAGCTGTGCTGGTGAGAGCTAATAAATACATGAAATGCCTGCTATTGTGGAAAGATAATTTTAACAGTAAGCACTTACATTTAACAAGAAAAAGATGTACCCCGAAAAATACCTGTGTACTAGGTGATACACATTTAATCATAGAATCATTAAGGTTGGAAAAGACCTCAAGGATCATCAAGTCCAACTGTCAACCCAACACCCCCTAACTCACTAAACCAAAGTACACAAAGTTCACATTTAGTAACATATGTGGAGCCAATTTTCAGATTACTCAACATGCTCTCTAATTCAAAGCTGTACAAGAAGAAAAACAGCCTGATAGCATTCTGGTGAAAGTCACTAATCCCCCAAAATTAAATGCATATTTTATGTTTTATCACATAAGCATTTTTTCTTCAAAGTCAAAATGTCTTGACCTTTTAGAGACAGCAGAGAAATCTAGGTGTGTTGTCATTCAGTTCATAGTTCAAAAATACAAAATGTGTTTATTCTAGAGCCACAGAGTATTATTCTGGCAAACTATGTGTGCATTAGGTCATACTGGGATACAGCTTGCTTATGCCTGGCTGCCAACACTGTGCTAACTACAGAAAAATTCAAAGCAAGTCCTTGCATTCACAATTATGATAGTTGATTTTACACTAAATATTCAGAGGCTTCAGGGTCATTAAAAGTATAGAACTGAAATGACATAGGTAGTATTATTCTCATCAGTGTAGGTTAATGGAAGGAAACTCATCTGATCATCTTTTCAGCAGTAGTATTCTATGCTGAAAAGCTTTTCCTCATGCATATGTACAATGTGACAGTCTGCTCTGAAGAGGACTGGGCTCCAGAAATGGGAAGCTGGACCATATGCTTAGTTATTAAATACATTCATAGGACAAACTCTATCACTGAAAACACGTGTAATACAAGATACCATTTCAATTTGAAAATGAATTTAGGGTAAATAGAAGGTTGTATCCCATGCACAATGTCATTATAATATGGTGTTGCTATGGAATCAAAAGAAATTTTATGCAAACTGCCAGGTGGTATTTTCTTTCAGAGTACTTCTACATTGCATTTTTGTTGGGGGTGGTAAAATTGTGCTGAATTAGAATGAACCCAAACAGCAGGGATTTGCAGCACTTGTGCCAAACTGAGATCAGGTGGAAATTTATGGGAGCTGGCTCAAAAGAATTCTCCATCTTACCATTAATGCCATGCACCTGATCCAGAATAAGAACAAAAATTTACTCTGTGTAAGTTTTTCCATTAAGGACATGTGTCTTTAGAAACATCTTTCTACTCAGGAGAAATAGTTGTATGAATGAATCCATACTCAGCCATATACAGTGTTAAACCTTGCTTTTTTATGTTCTTTTAACACATGTATTTTGAGCACAGATATTTATTTTCTCAGAAAGTCATCTAAAAGCTCCCCTCAACACTCTTGTCTCAGTGAAACACCTGTGGAAGAGGTTAAACTTCATCTATATTTTAAGTGAAATTTTGTAGCACTTAGAATGTCATATGCTGTATTCCCCTCCACCTTAGAACTTTTTCTACCCCATGATTCAAGCCAAAAACATTCACACTTTTGTTTCCAAAGCTCGATGAAGTGTAAGCAGTGGACAGCACAAGGTGTTATCCACCTCCTTCATCCTCTGGAGCTGAAAGTAACAGTGCCTCATGTTTTATAGCGATGCCTCAAATTATAAAATATTTCACTCCTAACTACTTCATCTTAGAAAGCAACTGTGACACAACTTGCACGGGAATTGCTTTGTCTTCTCACAAGATGAGCAAACCCAGAGATAGAAACACTTGCACCTCTGTCTCTTTTGCTAAAAGTAAAATGGAACAGCGCTTTAAACATGGAAAACTCACAGCTGTTTGGTAAACTGGATCAAATACAAAAATTACTGACCGCCTACCTGCCAGCTCCTGCCCGGTGGCGGGTCTGTAACTGCGGCGGACCCCGGGCACAGCGGCCGCCCGCCCGCTCCGTGCCCAGCCGCCTGAGGGGCCGCGCGGGGGACTGCTGCGCGTGCGGCTCTGCCTGGAGGGAGCCGTGCGTGCCGATCCTGCGCGTGTGGCGCTGCCTGTCGGGAGCAGCGCGAGCTCGAGCCGCCCGTGCGGATCCTGCGCGTGTGGCGCTGCCTGGCGGGAGCTGCGCGAGCGGTTCCAGAACGTTCCCCCGTCCCCTCATCACGACGGCTGTTCCCCGGGCCGAGGTACACGACTCCCCGCTGCTGCTCTCACGCAGCCAGATGTACACATACATACGTACACAGGGCATATATAATGATAACTTTGAAATTGAATGGACGGGGTCCACATGATAAGCTGGGAATTAAAAAATCAGCCATAAACTACTAAGTTCTTGCAGTGACGGTGGTGGGTAAGTCTGACTGCAGCATTACCGATAACAGCAAATCTAACAAGAGGGATGTGGTGAAGTGCAAGTGGAATCTGGTAGGAAGTCACTGAAAATAGTAAAACTCGTGTGTGTTTGGTGACGGCTCCTCAGTGCCCACTCTGCTGTGGAAGAGCTCACTGTGCTTTTTACAGACGTTTACCAATTGGGAATAGCTGTGAACAAGGAAATAACTGTTTTTTGTTTTTTTTTCTTAAGGAGAAATTAAATGAACTTAAACGTCAGTGTTGGTGTGTTATATAGCTTAATAGAGATGTTTGAATTATTTCACGAGACACACGTGTTACCAAGGCTGGATTTTTTGCTGTCTGTGTGTTGAATAATGATGGCTTTTTATAACTTTCGTTTAATGATACACAATATTTTTTTTCTCTTTATGTATTGTATTTGGGCTTATGAATTCTAAATTCTTTAAAAAATTAAGTAAAAAAATTCCAACTATTTCAGTGTTTGGCATGCATCGAGGCACCACAAGAATGCTAAAGAACACCAGAGAATTGTTACTTTTGGAATGCAATTTGAGCAAGGACAGATTCGCCCGCTGTCAAAAAACCTAAATTTCTATTGAGTGCATTTCAGAAATAATTTCTGAATTATTGTGGTGGTGTTTCAGGGCACCTCTTTTTGTTGTGTGGTGAGGCTTGATTGTATCTTGATTGTCTGTTGCTTAGCTTTGTTAATAACTAGAAACTAGGTCTAAGCTTCTCTTCTCTCTTACTAGAAATAACTTTAGAATATATTGTGTTTTAAAACATTTTTTAAGATTGTACATAGTTGGTTTGTATGTGTTTTTAAAATTGTTTTGAAGGGTAAAGAATTTTTAATATTTCTTTTAGAAGAGCAGCAGGGGAATTTCCATTTTATGGTCCAGGAGAAAAATAATGTGATATGATACACTTCGTAGTTGGCAAAAGTGGTGAAAGTAAATTTGGTATGGGGAAAAATTTTGAGGAGATACCTAAATTCGTATCAGATAGTGGTTGATGTGGCTGTAGTCTGTTTTTAGTCAGTTTATGTTGCATATAATGTTTGTGAGGCATCTCTGTTTGTGTTTTTGCAGATTGTCATCTTCTGTTGTGTTTCCTAAGAAGCTATCAACTAATTAATTCAAATGGTACCACTCTCATTTATTCTCATTAGAAATAATAAGGTTTTTGGAGTCTAGTCATGGGTTTGTGCCCTCCCATTCTTTGAGGTGAAACTGATAGCACCTGTTAATAACTGAAGCTGATGTTGTTATGTTAGGTGAAACTGGCAGCAGCTGTTTGACGCTATCAGCTAGATTTGGTTGCTTAAAACCTTGTCTGATGTTAACTCTTTATGTTGAAATTTTACTTGTAAAATATAAAAAGACTCATTGTCTTTTTTTTCACTTGAAAATTGCAACTATGAAAACTGAAAGACTTACAAAACTGAGTATGGCAAAAATACTCTTTTGTCTCTAGTAGAATTTGTCATAGTCGTTCAGGAAATACTCATCTTGTATGCTTTGGAATAGTTCCCTGAAAGTCAGAGAAGTTGGCTTTTGTTACAGTGCATCAAAGGATGTGACTGCCAAACATAGGCCTTTGCAGTATTTGAGGTCTGTGCATATTTGACGAAGTTTCGGTACAGCTCTGTGCCTGAATTCCTAAAAAATATTGCTAAAATGAGCACATTACATCCTAGGAATGCACAGAACATTCCTTGCACCTGTAGCTCTGAGTTAATACAGACTGGCTGCAGCTGGGTCTAACAGCAGGATCGTAGAGCTGCGTGTACTGATTATGTGGCCACTACAATGGTGTGGGAATGGTTCACTACCAATACAGGGAATCTGAACTTAAGAATGGGAGTTTTGGCAAAAGAAAGTCGGAAAGCTAAGCCTAGGAGAGATTGTGCCTGAGTACGGCAAAATGGAGCTCCGCAGAGGGTAATTTAACACATTTTTTGTCTCTAAATACAGCAGTGTGCTCCACGCATAAATGGATTCAGTAACTTACAGATACTTATAAAAAAAAAAAAAAACAAACATCTGTTAAGTCTTCCACATCCTGAAATTTAAGAATTTCAGTCTTAATTTTGCAAGTAAGTACTTGGTGTATGCCGGTACATATGAGTTACTTTTTTGTGCTATCCCCATGCCTGGTTTCATGGCTTAAAAAAACAACTCTTGTGTTAAAACTCAGGAGATACACGTTTGTTTATATATTTTAGAAATATTACCCTCTATGTATGTGTGTATGCCAGGTGGAAGAAAAAACAATGCATCAAAATAACTGAAGGAACTAAGCTGTTTTTGTGCTTTGCTTCCTCTTCTGATGTTTCCTGTAATTGTTTTTTCTTTTCCAAAGCAATTGGAAAAAGTTTGTAAATCTCAGCCACCTGTTTGAATATTTCATAATGGTAAGTACGAGACTCGGCCTAGCTGTTTCAGCTAGTAGCGGACAATTATAAGGTGCTGTAAAATCTCCCTGAGATTTTTCTACCTGTGACAGCCAATTAAATTAGTTAATTCTGCCCTGAGTCTTGGACGCTCTTACGTACACAAATCAATTTCTTATAGTACTGCATCAGTAATTAGAAAATAGTTGATTGTACACAGTCTTTATATTACTGTGCTTAAAAGGCACAGTAATCCTCTCTACCTTCTAGAAGCTGAGAGATCTTGCAATGTCATACAACACCCAATGACCTATACATTCTGTTAAATTTTTAGCATCTGTTTTATCAAACAGGTGCTCCCATGAGTGTGTGTGAAAAATCAGTTTAAAAGATAAAATGCAGAAACTCTTTTGGTATTTTTTCTGCAATTAGGTATACACAGTTTTTCAAATTGATTCATCAGAACAAGAAAAGCCATGAGCTGCACTTTCTGCAAAGTACTTCCCTGAGCAAAGCTGAAAGCAGTGGGGTTTGAGGAATAAGCCCTGTTGAAATTGCGTTGCTGACAATATGAGTAAATAGATCATTGTCTTCGTTTTCCGATATTAAAGCTGTGCTGCTGTTTTGAGATGTATGTATTGCCTTGGAAGAAAGGAGATGACTTTTTATTTAAGTAGGTTAATAGGTCCCATGGTTTCCGAAGCTGAATTTGTTTGGCTTTGGGTGGTGAACTTGTAAAATCTTACTTGTTTCAACAGCATAGTAGGCTAGACAGGTTTTCCCAATGGCACTGACATTTACTATAACTTGTATGTGCGTATCTATCGTACAACTTCAGTGTTCTGTTCACCAGAGGGTTTGGCTCCACTAAGTGAGCCTTCTCGGTTTGATTGGAAGGCTTGGGATATTGTGGAGATACCCTTGCTTGGCTGAAGGTAAAAATCTAATGAGAGAGAGAGAGGAGGGTTGTGTGTGTATGTAGAAAATTCTCTTTGAGAGCTTTTCTGCATCCCGGAAAATATGTTTTTCTTCAAAGCCATTTTCATGGAACTGATTGTTTCATGTGCACAGACAGTTGACTATGTGATCTCGTTCTCTCACAATGAATAGGATACTAAGTTTTACTCTAAATTTTACAATTGGTGCTCAAATTCCCATGTGTACATACACAAAATTTTAAGTGTGCTAAGGTTTTAGAAACAATACGGAAAAGTACCCTGCACTTTGTTTATTACACACACTAGGTAGGCAAGCAGTGTATATGTAATGTAAGACAAAGTCTATATTTAGGCACATTGATACAGATTTATTATTGATTGCAGGTGTTTTCTTATGTTGCTACTGTGTATCTTTATCTGATAGACAGGTACCTGATATCTTTGAATTTTAGTGTTTATGAACCGTTTATTTTGTGTGCAAAAAGTTCAGTAGAGTTATTAGCATTGTACATTGTTAAAATATTAATGAGAATAATGTCCTTTATCTGCACTTTCAGAAATAGAATCTTGGGAATGATTTGTAAAAGTATTTGGGAGAGAACCTCAGTTTGTGTGTACAAACTGCAAATTGCTTCTGACTAGAGCTTTGATATAGTGAGGTTCATTAATGTTCAGAGAAAATGCATTGTCAATATTAGCATGCTGAAAAGCTTTATTATGAAAACTTTGAATTTCTTGTGTAATTTCAGTAGTGATGTAGTGATTTTTTTTTTCTTTACCCTTTTGTACTCTGATTGGTTTTAGAACGTTGACCATGTCCACATTATTTTACTGTTTGGGTGGAGTGACTACTTGAAAAGGTGAAGTATCCAAAAGTGCTTCTGCTACATTATGGGTTTAAGAAAATGCCCTTAAAACTATGTTTTAACTTTTGGTCAGCCCTGAATTGGTCAGGCAGTTGGACTGGAGGATTGTTGTTGGTCACTTCTAAATGAAATCTCCTCTCCTCAGACCTACCAGATACTCTGTTTAGCAGATTTTCACTATTATTGCAGAGGAATAAGTATGTTGCGTAACTTGAACAATGGATTTATCCGCAGCAACTTGAACATTGGACTTACTGCAGAAAAAAATGTGTTTGTGTCATTGTAATAGTTATGCTACAGCTTGTTGCAGTCTATCCCATTAAAAACTGGGTATGTTTCTCTGAGCAGAGCTATTTTCAGCTTCTGAAATGAAACCAGACACCTCTCCCTTGCTTGCCAAGCAAGGAAAACCAGAATAAATTAAGGAAATAATGAGTCCTTTATTTTTCTGAAAACAAAGCAACTTTTTTTTTATTGTTCTGTAAAGAAGAGTGTCATGATTGATTTCCAACTAAAACAAGTCAGCTCTTTGACTGATGTATTTGGGAGCGATTAGTTGAGAGCTCAGAGGTCAAGTGTAAAGGGGTTTGGAGCTTAAGGAAGGAAGCTGTGCAGTGGCCACAGGTTCAAAACACTGCCCTGCTAAATTTGTGAAACCTAGAGGAGCCTGGTTCCATATGTCCGTTTATTAAGGATCTCTGACAACAGTGCTGTCACGTTTTCAACTCTCCTTCTGTTCCATCCCTATCAGCATCATATTCAGAAAGCTATGAAGCAGGTTTAGATCTAAGTCTCCAGTTTTCTTGTCAGCCTGTCGGGAAGGCAGAAAAGGTTGAGGGAGCATTTAAAATAATCCATCTCTGGATGACAGGCAAATAAAGAGATTGAATGAGTGGAGAAAGGTGTAGACTAAAGAACAGTAATATGGCACTTGGAAAGAGGAGGTGAAAGGCTAGACAGGATGGGAAGGAAAGCAAGGAGGTAATAAAAGCAAACCAAAAAAGGGTATGTCAGATTTAAGAACAGAAAATACTGCAGGAGGACAGAAAAGGTTACAGGGGAAATGTACAGAAATGCATGATGGAAAAAGAAGCAGGAAGTGTTACTGTTTAGGAAGTGTTACTGTTTTCCTTGTATCTCCCTGCTGGAAGAATGAAAATGATGCATCATTTCTGTCCGCACAAAAAGAGCTGTATCTACTGCAACTGGATTCTCTCCCCAACTTTCTCTTCTGAATGTGCACTGGGAAGTGAAGAGAATGTAGAAAGGAGGAGGGCATTACTTCTCTAGTTAGGGAGAAAATGCTTTTTAGAAATCCTTACTTCTACCTCACCTTCATGTGTCAAAATTTAGATTTCTGCTATTCTCTAAGGAGCTTCCATGGAGCTTTGCTTCTGTATAATAAATGTTCTCTTTATTCTAAAAGCTGAATGGTGGAGATTGGAAAGTGAGCTGATAGGAATAGTTTTTTTCTTAGTATGTGTGTGTTTACTTTTGCAGTTCTTTATTTCTGAAAATGAAGAGGCATATTTTTAAAACTGTTGACATTAGTAATCCTTGTTAATATGGGATATATGTTTGCCATATACTTGGAGTTAATACTGTGCTTTGTAAAAGTCTTAAGTTTGGAATCAGATCAGGGATTGTATTTTCAGTTGTGCTTTAAGTCTCAGGTCCCTTCTTAGTCTTCAGATCTTTTATCATTTTGAGTAATATGATTCTTTGTAGTGTAGTTTGAAGGTTTTGTAAAATCTTTTGAGGTTCTAAGGTAAAAGAATAATACTGGGGAATTTTGATTTTTTTCTTTCCCTTCTAGAAGGAATCCATACATGCACCTCTGTAATTCCTTGGAAAGGTAACCTGAAAATACTTACCTCCAAATTTAACCTGCATGTTAAAGGAATCATCTACATTGTGACAGAATTAGTATTTTCCAGTAAATTGCTTAACCTTACTAGCAGAAAGCAAAGGCACTGTTATACTAGCCGCAACACAAAAGCATCAAAGGTAATGACAGCTCTTTATCTTTTTGTGATGTTAATGCATAACATGTGATTGGGACCAGATAAACAAGTGCTGTGCATCAGATTCTTCACAAAAGTATTTAAAAAAATCCAAGAGCACAGATGAAAGATCAACTCTGCAGACTGTATCAACTATATGTGTTACTAAGATCTCATCACAAACCTTTCCTAAACAGTAATCTGTCATCTCCTGATTAAAATACTGTTGAGTATTGGAGATATGCAGGCATCTCTAAAATACTTAGGTTTGTATTCTTTATGTATGTCAGAATTTATTGCTTAAAAAAAATCAGTTTGTCTCTTTCTGCTGGCAGCTTTATGGTTTTGAGATTTACTTGCTAACCTTATTTTTCAGCGTTGTTGCTTAGATAACTTAAAATCAAGCCTGCGTATTTTCAGCTTGGTTTTTGTAATATATTAAAATGTGCAGTTGTTCAAATCATCATGACAAGTTTCCTGTAGTGTCATTTGGATGTGTTTGTTTAAAAAAGTAGATATGTACTTTATATGTGACAATACTTCCTTATGAAATGGTGTATTTGGATTTAAAGTTTGTCCCAGCTCAAATTCTATTATCTAAAAGGCATTGACAAGGAAAGGAATACTTTTATATTCAGTTTAGAAATTAAAATATTACCAAACAAGAACCAGCATTACACATTTTGGTTTAGAGTGGATAAAGGACGGTTTATTTTCTTTCATAGTTTGAAAATTAAAATCCCTTGGAATATTTTAAAATATTAACTGTTGTTAAGGGATTAAATGAAGCAAAGTGGTTTGCTGTGTGTTGAATCAATCAGAGTTAAAGTTCATTTGTAAGTGACAGGTTTTCTATGCACAGCGACTTTCTTTTAATACCTCTGGTGTAAATGACTCTTCTTTTTTAATATGCCACGTTACCTGTGTTTAGTGAAGTGATTTAGGCATTCTGGGTGAGTTATTTGTGAATTTCAGTTCTAAATAAGATGAAAATTGCTTTTCAGGCATAGAATGTACTAGGACTAGCTTTCCCAAGATGAGCTAGGTGGCAGAATTGACTAAGAAAGTGGTGCTTAGTTATTCCACAAGCTCTGAATGCCAGTTTGTTCACTGAATCATGTAAAGTGCAGTCCATTTTAACTTTATACCTTACAAAAAGGAATTATCTGTTTATATCAAATACATTTTTTACTATTTTATGCAAAATACCTTAAAGCAGGTGTATGCTAATTTCCAAAAAGCTACAGGCTCTCAGTGAGCTGGGAAAATGCATCTTGTTTAGCAAATCCAATATGGTTATTTAACAGTTGTAGTGATGCAATTATTTTTCATGTGTATTACTCAATGCAAGGTCTACAGAAGGATTCTGCTGATAGCATATTTCCCTGAGGTGCTCTGCTCTGCCAGCCCAGGTTTGCCTGCTTTATACGTTCAGTTTTTACTCTGGACAAAAGTGAAGAGTGGATGGGAAAACAAGGATGACAGATGTTTGTCATTACTGTTTAATGCTCTACTGGACAGTTCTTGGATACTAAGATGGAGACTGTGCTGTGAAAACAGAGTAAGAACAGGTTTTTAACATAAGTATTGTTGAGTCTGTGGCTTTAAATTCAAGTCGGTATCTATTAAATACAAAGTAGTGGTTTACTTGTAGTTTTGAACATCAATGAAAGAAGGTATGTTTCCCGTGAAGCATTCCCATTGGCAATTGTTATGCTTTAATCTAGGAAAAACATCGCATCTTAGCTCCCTGCAGGTCCATCTTTCTCAAATGGGCTAAAGAGGACTCTGGTTTTATTATACTGGTGGAAGACTAGTCAAAAACATACTTTGGCTTTTCTATTGTTATTTTTTTAACCCTAATTCCCATTTTTTTGCCTTAATTTCTGTCTGATGAAGTAATGCAGCTCTGAGGATGCAAAGACAATGTTGTCTGGAGGACTGAGTATCCATAGATGGGGATTAGGATGTCCTGGAGTTTTTACCTCTGCTATTCAGTTGTGTTGTTTTATTACATTTGTTGAGTTGCTCAAGTCCTAACTAACTTTTTTTTTTTACACAAAGTTGATGATAATAGATGGTGATGATGACAGGTCATGGTAATAGTCATTGTTACTGTACTGGCTTATTAATCTTTTTGTAAGACCCTTTTCTGTGAAGGACTATTTTAGCACACAGTCTGATGTAGTCTAGGTATGTATGAAAGTCCATACATCAAATGTGTGGTGCAATTCATTTTGGAATACCAGTTTCAGTCCGTGATAGCAAACAGGGTAAAGTAGAAATAAGTGCAATAATTAAAATAAAATTATACTGATAGATTATGGTAGCCCAGAACATTTATTATTCTTCATCCAGAAGGTCTAGAGGGATGTACCATGTAGAGTGACTGGGCATGGATTGCTAAGCGGAATAACCTTTGAATGAAATCCATGTGAGAATGTAGCCTTTTTTTCAACCTCTCTTCTTAAAGGACTTATTTAAAAATAGTCCAACTCTGTAGAAGCATGAAGATTTTTTATTAAGCTGCTGTTTTGGAATCAGTACTATACCTAAAACAGAGATTACAGAGTGCTTCCATTTTGAATTTCAGAATTTAAGGTACTTGCTATAGATTCTTCGCGTTCATTTCTAAATATATGTTCTATTACTGCAGTAATACAGGGTGTTTAGTGGAATTGACTTTCCAATAAAAGGGAAACAGTATTAAATTTATTAATCTGAGAGTTATTCCAAGAAACAATCTTGCTTTGTAAAAATGGCTTGCTAGGAAACAATTGTTATTCAGCTCAGTTTGGGTGTAATCTCCATTAGTCAATATGTGCTTGTAAGCTTAAACTTGCAGTTGTACTGTATTTTGTCCCTGTTTTAAAAGTACTAGTGTATTTCTGTTCTGTGCCGTATGCTTGTTGAACACAGAGCTTCATGACCTAGTTATGTTGAGTTTACTAACTTGATTAATAAGGCTATAAATAATAATTCATCGTTGTCTTTTGTAGTTAGCAGTGGTAGCCTATTATAATTTTCCTTGGCAGCACATATGGTAGGTGATAAACTAACTAATAAAAGTGCCACATGGAGCATAGGTCTGCTTTTATTTTTTTTATGACTGTTTCTTTCATCTGATACATAATTAATGTGCAAGGTTCAAAATTGTTTTGTCTGTGATTTTTGGCTTCTGCTGATGTATTCTGAGCTATAAACGTTGTATGAAAACAATGATTCTCTGACTTAATCTGCTGCAGTTGTTCAATGACCTTTGTATAAAAACAGCAATGAGGTTGTCAAAACACTTTTAAAAGAACTTTCTATTCACTCTTTAAGTCTTATTATTCATTCTTTTATCTGAATTTAAAAGCAACTGTAAATTCCATGATAAGTCTTCTAGCCAAGCAAATGTATTAACTTTGTTTTCTTTTGTTTGCTGTTCAGAAGTTCATGTTCTTTAGTTGGCTTTTTTGTCCTGTCTTCGCAAAGGATGAGATGCACCTTGCAGTCTTCTGCTTGTAAGCTGGCTTTTCCAGTGTCTGCATGCTCTAGGAGAAGCAGCTCTTGTGCTAGTCAGAGAACTTCAGTGGAATTCCAGGGTGACCTTGGACAAAGATGAGAAAAGAGACATCTGTTTTGTATGTCCCATTTATTCTTTCTCCTGTCATGGAAAGAAATCTTTGTAGTGCTGTTGCTTCACATTAAAGTGATATAACTTTTCCCCCCAACCCTCATATTGTAAATCTGATACTTGATAGTGTCTCAAGTGAAAATAGTTGACAGAGTACATCCCAGATTGCATTTGTAGAGTTTCAGCCTTTCATCTAGATCAGAAGGTATCTGTATTACAATCAGAATGTTAATGCTAGTGTTCTGAGGCTGCTAGTCTATCACTTCTGTCCCCTTCCATAATTAAGTAAATCTACATTTCTTGAGTCAAACTTCCTGTGTATGAACCCTTCTGTTGTGTAGTTTTAAAATTCTGGTAGAACAGAGACAGCTGTGTAGGTATGTAAGCACCTACACAGGTGCTTATCAAAGAGAAATCTTCAGTTTCACTGTAAATACTAATCACGTATTTAGTGCAATGTGGGGAGTCTTAATGAACAAACTCTGCCAGGCTCTAACCTACTGCTTGCTGTTGTCTTCTCAGTTACACCTCTCTGGATTTAGGTGAATCACTTGTTGCAAGATAGATTCAGTGATTTTTCAGCAAAACTTCTTCTGAAGGAGGAATTGCATTTCCAGATTTACAAGGAGAGGTTCTTAAGGAATGTTTTATCTTTTCTCCTTTTGCTTCCATCTTGTTTGTTCTCCTTAATTTGGTGCCTGGGTGTAGGACCTTCTGCTTGGAAACTTCCAACCAGCTGAATAAGTACTACTGCTTAGAAAAACCTCAGTTTTCATACTGAACACTCAGGTTGTTCATACTGAACATTCAGTTAGCTTAGTGAGCAGGTATCTGTAGTGGTGCAACAGGTTTAGAGAGTCATTACAGTACATTTTTTCCCCTCCCTATGAGTAATTGAGGAATACGTGCTGGATTGTGGTGAGAGAGCTAAACACACGGATTGCCATTTTGGACTGCCATTTCCTTGTCTGATAGAGAACAAATTCGCACCAATTTGTCACCACAAGGGAACATTTTCATTGTACGATTTAAATTTTGGAGTTAGAATTCCAGTAATGTTAAATTATGTAATGTAATGCTAAGTAATGTTAATTATTCTCACTGGCTTGAGGTGTTAATTTTTTCTTTTGTAATCATGCTTCAAAATATACCGTTGTTGAACACTGTAGCCCGAAAAAATTCCTTAAGAAAATAATCAGCCTGTCTTATGGTGAGAAGGGAAGAGTCGTGGATGTTCAATACCTTGATTTTATCAAGGCTTTTAGCACATTCTACCCTAGTATTCTTACTGCTGTATTGGTGAAGTATGGAATGGATGAATAGATGGATGATAAGTCAACTGAAAAAGTGGCTTGACTACTGGATTTAAAGGGCTGTGATCAGTGGTTCAGAGCTCACTTGGTGTCTCATTAGTGGTTGTGTGCTTCAGGGTTTGGTACAAGGGGCAATGCTGTTTAATAACAGCATGGAGCATGGGGTGAAGTGATCTGTCTGGAAGTTTGTGGATGATACCAAACTGGAGGAAGCAGTGTGTATAGTGGAAGACAGGACTGCTCTTTGGAGGGACTTGGATAAATTGGAAAAGTGGGTTCATAGGATCATAAAATGGTTGTGGTTGGAAGGGACCTCTGGAGGTCATCTCAACCAGGGACACCTAGAGGTGGTTGCCCAGGACCATGTCCAGATAGCTTTTGAATATCTCCAAGGATGGAGGATCTACAGCCTCTTTGGTTGACATGGAAAGTGCCCAGTCACCCTCACAGTGAAAAAGTGTTTCCTTGTGTTCAGACAGAACCTCCTGTATTTCAGTTTGTACCCATTGCCTCTGATCCTGTCACTGGGCACCACCCGAAAGAGTCTTAGTCTTCTTTTCACCCTCCCTTAAGGTGTTTATATACATTTACAAGATTCCCCTGAGCCTTCTCTTCTCTAGGCTGAACAGGTCCAGCCCTCTTAGCCTTTCCTCATGTGAGAGATGCACTAGTCCCTTTATCATCTTAGTGGCCCTTTGTTAGACTCTCTCCAGTATGTCTGTGTCTCTCTTGTACGGGGAATGTTAATCAATACTACTAAATATTAATAATGTAGGTTTTTCCCCTTTGATTTCTTTAGACTACATTGGGCATTTCAGAATAGAGAATTCTTCAGTGAATTATTTGTCTTCAAAACTGTTTAGCTGTAGAATCACGGGTCAAGCTGGGTTTTTTTACTTATGTTCCCTTCTTTGACACAGAGCCAGGATATTCGCAGTTAACAGTGCATTTACGTTCAAATCACGAGTACGTATGATTGCTCTGTCCATTTTATAGAAATATTCTTGAGGAAAGGATCCATGTTGTTGATGAGGAAGGGGATTGGACATGAAAGACCTGAGGTGTAGGACTGTGCTGTTAGTCATGCAAACTTGTTACAAGTAATCCTTAGATGGTTAAGTTTGCAGAGGCAAAGCACTATAAAGGAAAAAAAAATAGTATTGGGATTGTGAATCGGAAGGTTTTAACATTTGTATACTTCATCAGCAACAGCAATTTCCCTTGTGGGGGTTAGGGGGTGTGGCGCAGGAAGGGGAATTAGAAAATAACTTAATGTGCTTTTTGGTTCTTCAGAGATCTTGAAAGGGTTTCTTTATTTTTTTTTAAAGTGTTACTGTCTTAATATTGAAAGGCAACTTCATGGAATTATGTCAAATTTTTAAATCTGTTTTGTTTCCTTTGGCAATGCAATGCTTGGTTGATGAATTACTCGATTCTTTATGTTGCTCAAATGCTTTTTGGACACAATGTTAACATAAGGAAAACTAAACTGAAAGCAATTTTATGCAGCTTTTTTTACTATACCCTTGAGCATTTTCTAAGTTTGCATTTAATCACAGAATCTTGGCCATGGTATTTCTGACAGGTAATTTCCTTAATGCAGTTGACAGAGATGGATTACATGGAAGCCTATTGGATCCAATGCTTTTGTGTGCAAGTGATAAGACTAGATTAGGGTTATCTTGCTCTGAGTGCCTGGAAAGATACAGCCACCTAATAATTCCCCTGGTAATATGGATGGTTTCGTAGGAGCAGAAATTCATGGCTAGATACTGGCCTGCAAAAGTATTACCAGATTTTATTGCACCTTGAGAACATCTGTGGTGATAATGTATTTTTCTGTTACACGATATAAAAATTGTATGTTAGAGAAAGACAAATGTATTAAATGTTTAGCAGATTGGAGAACTGATAAGGCAAGATGCAACCTTATATCTTAGAAATACTAATGAGATTTTAAAACTATTTTGTCATAATTTTGAATATTAATCTTATTTTGCAGTGAAATAACAAATTAAGTAGCATTTAGCGTTTTAGCTGTTGTAAAGATTAATGTAAGAAAATTGCTGTTATCTTGCTGCCTTGTTAAAGACCCTAAGCCTGAGTATTTGTAACCAGGATGCTTTTTGAAACAGGTAAATAGCAAAGTCTGAATAAATTTTAGATCTCAATAGTATTCTTTTGCCGTCAAGACTTTTTGAACACTTGAGTAGAAAGTGTATACAAAAGCTTGGGTGAAATAATTAAGAGCCATCAATGTGTAGTTTGTTTGCTCATAGCAAGCCTTCACTTCAGTTGAAACAGGTTTTTTTCAGTGATCTCCAAGATCATGACAATTTTATAACTTACTGCTTCAATCTTCAACTAGACTAAGAAAATAAATTTGATGGCAATATTGCAGTCAAAGCATCTGATAGTGGTCTCTCATTTGGAAACAGACTTACTGGATAGATGAAGGTTGGAGAAGAGAGAGGGTAGTGTTCATAAAACATGGACTCCTGACAGTCCTTCTGTAATCAGTAAGGAAGAGAGATGCACCTTCAGGAGGCAATTCAGAGTAAGAGTCTGATTTAGATGGTCTGAGTCATGTCCTGTGGGATCGTCTTTGTATCTTTCGACTTGTTGCCAAGAGAGCTAAAATGAGCAGCTTCCCTAAGCTGAAGTTAGCTTTTGTGAATATTTTCTGTAATAGTGAGTTGCATAGATTCAAGATACAGAATGGTTTTCCAGGTTTTACTGCTTTCTAGGCAATAGAGTTTTCGTACACTGTCCATATAAAATAGTCACAGGCTTTTTGGTTGGGACATGGGGCGGGGGAGTACACATGCTGTATTTCTTAGCATCATGGCTCTTAGCTTCTTTCTAACTGGTGGTGTAAAAACTGTTGTCATATGTTATTTCTGGAAAACACAGCAAGTGGAAAAGACCATTCCTAGACCGAAGTTAAAAAAAAAAAAATAAAAAGGAAAATCAAACAAACCCCAGACCACGGGAGAATATTTGGGTTTGGTGTGGTGGGGAAGCTTTGAAAGATTCTTTACCTTACATCTTGGCCCAATTGCCTATCTTTTCCTCGTTTTATTTCCAAAGGAAACAACGAAGGCATTTTATACAGAGACTGTGTCAAGAAAAAGGATCACGTAGGTGTTTAATATATTCTGTGATGAGTAATTTTGGTCATGGTACATCGGAAAGCTACTTTCCTGCACCTTCTTTCTAATAAGAATTTTAATCCATTGATGACAAAATCTCTAAAGTATTTCCTTGCTGCATTGTAATACGCTGTGACGAATTATGTCTCAGGAGTTGTAAAATTTTCTCATAGCTTGTAATACCTCATTTAATGAATTGATCACACTGAAATGTAAAGATGAAGCAGCATTTGTTTTGTATGTTATATTGCATATAATTTTTAGACTTGACATTTATAGCCATGGAAGCTGTTATTTTACATATCATTTTCAAACCATATCAGCCTTAAACACATTTAAATTTAATAAGCAAGTAGATTAGATTTGCTTTTAAGCTAGGCATATCATTATAGTTTGTGTTCCCTTCAGTAGGGCACACGCTTACTATTAAATGCAGTATTTAGTTGTCTTTGAAAACCTAAAATAATAAAAGGGAATGTATTTACAAAAGTAATTGAATATAAAGCTGCTTTGGAGGACAGTGCCCCAGTCATGAGTTTTGTAGGATGTAGACATTAAAGTAGGTTCTGTTTTTTTTTTTTTTTAATGAAAAATTGCCCTGTTTTGTGGAAATATTAATGTAAGAGCTATATGTGTTTCAGTTATGAAATACCAAATCTGTCATAGTAACATATGGCATGATTGTCTTCTCCTGCAGAAAAAAATCCATGGGAGGGGAGAACTTTTTTGGAAACTCTGCATGATTTACCAGGCAGATTTTCTGATGCCTCATCTTTCTCGTCAGAAATAATTTGTAGCTGCCAAGGAGGGTGGATTCTTAACAGCCTTCTAACTATTTAAATGCCTCACCATCCATAAAAAATATGTTATTAGTAACATGAAAAAAGGTGGGCCTTCTTTCTTCAGTCCTGCCTTCTTTTACCACTAAAGAAACTTTACAGAACACATAGAGGACCTGTGCTGTCATTGTGATCTGTTTGTGACTCCCACCTCTGAATCTTGGCAGATGTAGAAGAAGCGAAGAGAAACCTAACTAAAATCTGAATGTCAGGGGACTTTTCACTGAAGATTATGTTGCTTTTCCTAGTGTGTCTGCTAAAAGACAATTCCAGCATTGTACTTGTTAACTGTGGCACTAATTAGACAGGATGCAAATAGAGGCTTTTCACCTTGACTCAGAGGAAATAATGATTTTTCTTCATCTTTTTTCATTCTTTTTAAAAGATCAATTTGGAAATACAGTACTGAGTTTTCCAGACTTCATGAAAGTATTTTTCACTTTTTATCAAAATAAGGCTGATGTGTGTTTTGCCAAATCCTTTCGCTGAAACAGAAAACTTAAGCAGAAGACCTTGTCTTAAAATATCTTTAAAGAATATAATTTTTTATTACATTTTGAGGGTTTTGGTTTTCTGTTGTTGTTGTGTCATCGCCCCCCCACCGCCCCCCCCTCTTCTCCCCTTAAGTACATTGTTTGACCTTGCATTCTTGTTCATAGAGTAGTTCTTTGGGTTATATGTAGTTTTTGGCTTTCTGGTCTATCTGCATTCATACGCCTACTCAGCAAATTAGTAGACCTGACGGGTCTTTCCAAATCCAAACCTCTTCCTATGTAATTCTTTAGGGAATTGTTTTGCCTGTGAGCCATGCAAGCCAGTATTTGGCGAACCAGAGTACAGAGTACACCAGACAAATAAGTTGAAACATAAAATCTGGTTCAAGTGTAGTAGCTTCATATAAAACCAACCTGAACCCTCCTTTTGTTCTTTGTGCAGTTGGTTAATGAAAGGGAATTTGATGGATTGCACCAGTACTTGTTTAAAAAAAAAAAAATAAAAAAAAAGAGAGAGAGAGACCAAAGAGCAATGCATGTTGCTTAATTTGTAACATACAATGCGGCATGCTTTTGGCCTAAGCCAAATAGTAGTGCCTCTCAGGCCCTGGCATGCTTCTGGAGATGGCGGATGACAGCAGCTGTTCTGAACAGGCAGACAGAAGATAGCTGCCAGTTCTGTGGTAGCGTTTTGGTCATGGGAATATGGACTGTAGTGCCATAAAACAGGTGCCTGTTCTGATCTGTTGCATAGCTGTGAAGATGACTTTCCGTAGTGGGATGATGGTACGAAATAGGCAGAATCCTTATAACCAAGGAACAACATCTAACAGAACTTAAAGAGAACTGCTAAGTCTCTTGTCTTGGCTGTTCCTCTTGTTTTACTAAACTTACATGTACTGCATGCCTTGTCCGTAATGTTGGTAAAAGGGTTAAAGGAACTATGACTGTGTTGAACTTGAGTGTGTGGGGCAAAGGAAGGGAAAATTAAGCCATGTCCCTCAGGTAACTTATTTATTATTTATTTAATGCCCTTGCATATAAACATGTGGCTATCCACATAATAAAAACTTAGCTGTAATGAAAGCAGACTTCACAGTCACATTAGAAGATGGATGAGGTGACTGCAGAAGGCTCAGGATAAACTGATAAGCTTTCAAGGAAGTACAAGATTTAGTAATCAACAGGGTAACAGAGAAAGGGCATCAGAAGAATTAGTTCTTTCTCCTGGGGTTCATCAGAGTGTTATTTAAAAACTGGGTAAGTAGTTACTGTTCATACTAACGTGTGTAAATCATTATGAATTTCATTCTGTGCATGCCACTAGATTATGTGTTCTTTGAACTTTTGTTGATAATTTTTTTAGTATAGAAGATTGGCAATGTGTGGTGTCAGCAAAATATATCACATAGTCATGAGGCGTAACTGAAGAATTTCATAATTTGTATCATGTCTTGCTCCCAAGGATAATTAAATGGAATGGCATTTAAGTTGATGGACTGCAGGGGTGATCACTGTCTAAAGAACTGTCTCCCAGGTTTTTTTTGGTAAAATGATCATCAATATTTTGATAACTTCTCTCTCTTCAAATTGTGTGTTTTAATATGTATATTTTTCCCAGTATTTTCAGCAGGAATAACTTAATTACAGGAAATAGAAAATAATTTTAAAACAAAAACATTTAAATAATAAATCATATATTTATTGCATCTAACATGTATCTTTCATTTAAATATAACTTTTAGTTCTTCTTTAGTTCAAAGAAAATGTGCTGCATGTTGAAATTACACTTAATAACATCAAAAAGCAGCAAAAAAACCTCCAAACCCAAAACTAGAGTTTTATAGTAATATGGCTTTAAGTTTACCTCAGCACTGAAGGAGACACTTTAAAAGATGAGAGCTTAATCCAGACATCAATGATGATGATTTCTTTCACTATGATAATAAATATACCAAAGTACCCTTTTATCTTTAATAATTCAGGATTCATTGAGCATTTAAAGGTTTTCCTGTTCTGTCATTTAAAGAATCTGATAGCAATTTGTTAAAAATAATGAGACATGTCTTGACAATAGACAAAAAAATTGTGCAATATGTAAGGATGCTATTTCAGAATGGAAGTTGGTGCTCTGTATAGCACTTTCATAAAGGTTTAAAGATTTTCACCTTACTTGCTTATCTTATTGAAAACTGTAACCATTAGAATGGCTTCCCATAAATTATTTGGAGGACATTCCCATAAAGCAGTTATTTTATAAGAAACTCTGGAACTCTCCCCTTGAAATTTTGTGTAAGAAGTCTGCAAAGAGAGGTTTGTACAAACATAATATGTTGCTATGCTTCATCAGGGAAAAAAATCTGAATAACTGTTTGTGAACAACAAAGTATTTCTCAACTAAGGTTTACAATTTGTACCACCACAATTTTCCAAAAGGTATGCATTTGTGGTTGTGGTATAGTTAACATAATTGATAATGATTTGAAGCCAATTACAACATTTACGTCTTGTTATTCATTTTTCCCTTTAAATGTGAAGTACTGAGTGTCAGTTTTTATAATTGGAACTTTTTTTGTTATTTTTGCCCTGAAGGATACAGATTTTAAACTGAACATTTTTCATAGTCAAAATGTTCTCAAGCAAGTCACTCTATTACAGGTTCTTGTATTAGTCTTGAGTATATTCACTTAGGTTTAGGGACCAATGTGGATATGAACTATGAGAGCAAAGATGCCTAGTGTAATCTGAGAGCAGAATTAGAATTGAGATTTCACACTTCAAAGAGAAAATGAATACATGACTGAAACAGAATGAATTAAATATGCGTCTTCAGTAATTATGATTTTAATTAAAACTCGTTAGAGATTACACAGTGGACTTTCTTTAAGAACTCCAGAAATGCAGAACCAGTTGCTGACTGGTAAATAGTGTAATGTGCAAAGCCAAATACAATTGATTGAAGCAGCAGGTCAATGCACAGTAATTTCTGAGATTTCTTAGGTGTTGGCTTCAGTTTGAGGGACTTGGTTAGAAATATTCTCGAACTTCTAGGATTCCTGGTTGTGGAAAATAGTTTTTTTGCAGTGGATGAGCAGAGAGCTAAACATTAGATCTGAGTTATGCATTACGCTACCCTAAGTTGCTACTGGTTGCCATGGTAACATTTTAAAATGGTGGCAGCTGTGGCTTGACATCGGAACATTTTCTGTTAAGTGAAGATTTTTCTGAGATTGTAATGGAGTGTTTTAAGGGAGTGGACCTTTTCTACTTGATAAAATATTTACTAGGCTGTAGCAAATATTAATTTGTCCTCCCTTCAAGATAATACACCATGTTGTGTATTTACAGTTCTGTGCTAATAGAATGGTATTTCTGGAGAAGAGTTAATCCATTCTTAAGAGTCAAACTTGCCAAAAATAAATTTGCTAACAATGCTTTAAATAGTAGTTGTTGAGATTGTTTCACTTTATCCTTTCAAAATACAGTGTGGCAGACAGGTTAGAGTTGCTTCAGCTTTTTTGTGTGTTTAGGGAAGTAATTATTTTAGTACTCATATGTATTTAAAACTGAACTGAAACATCCTTACAGTGGGACTTCATTGTTTTGAGTGACTGAAAATAAATGTGTTCACGATAGCTTATATTTAAGGAGGGCAGTGGGAGAAATGGCTTAACTAAAAGGCTAGGAATGTAACATCTCTCTGTCAATCATGTTAACATACTTTGTTACTGACCATATTGTATTTGAGATGAAGCAATGTGAATGCTGTCTTATCTCTCACTAGGATAGGCTTTCAAAGGTGATCTCCAAATCATGTCTGCCACAGAGCAAAGATTTGCTGAGAGTGACAAACACATGCCTGCTACATTTCCTGTATGCTTTTCAATAACTGAATTCCAAGGCTCCTGACAGAATGGAAATGTCTTCGAAAACTCTCAATAGTACGCTTCAATACAGCAGGATACACTGAGTGAAAAGCAGAACTGTTGTTGCAAGTCAGGATTTATAAACTTTCATAATACACTTATCAGGAAGAAATGGAAATTCAGTTTAGAGCATTTGGAGAAATCATCTTGATGGGTTATACTGATTCATTTCTTGCTATTGCACTGCTTCATTGATAGTTCACACGGTTTGATGACCTTTTGGAGCCAATTTAGGCCTTTGTGGCTATTCGTAACCTCATCCTTCATCCCTGTGATTTTGGAGGCTTTATGGAAATACCATGCATATGTGTATGTGCTTTAGCACAGCTGATAACAGTGTCTTAGATGACTCCATCAATCTTAATGATATTTTCTACTAATCAGCAAGAGGCTTACAATGTAGTTTTCTTTTTAGTTTCTTCATTACCTTTTACTCTTATCTATTTATCTGTCCATCTGTCTATAAAATAAAATTTCAACTGGTGCTTTAGCCTTGCCATGCTAAACTCTTCTACATACCCATGAAATACTTTTTAACTTTGTGCAGTTTTGTTTCTTTGTGGTCACTCGGCTGTGTGTAAATACTTTCTTGTTATATCCCTCTCTAGTTTTTTTTCTTACCTTCCTTCCTCTTACATTGTTCATGTCAGTGCTGATATGTTCTGGTGCAGCATACCAGTTTGCCTGTACATTCTCTTGGAGTTCTTTGTGTGTTCAGTCTTTCTTCATAAAACTAGTCTCTAATTGCTCAGGATATAGTTTTGATGCATCTACTGTTAAATAAAAGATTGCTTCAGATCTTTGGAGGTGCAGGTGCCATTCTGTCAAATCACGGTCCTTTCTTTCACCTGAGTCAGTGAGGGTAAAGCTTCCCCCTTCTTTTTTTGGCTTAGAATATACATATCAGTTTGATTTGGTTTGTTTGGGTGGGGTGTGTTTTGTGGTTTTGGGTTTTTTTGGTTTTTTGTTTTTTTTGTTTTTAATCCATGACATGGCATGTACTTGGCCAAATCTACCTACTACTGACTGCTGAGAAGGGCTGGTGCAGTTCATTAGTCTCTTTATTGAGAAAATAATTAAGCAGCCATTCTGGGGCAAAAATGAGCTTAATGGAATGGGCATAACCCTCCCACATCCTCCAAGTCTAATTTTGAAGTTTTCTGTGAAAGATGTGTATAACTGTCTTTTGCAGTTCCTTCTCTTCATCCTGACAGGAGGGCTTACTAGGTCAAATAAAGCACTATGCTAGTCTGCTTTCCATTTTGGATCTGTTTTGGAGTTTGGCACAGTGAGCTTAAATCTGTCTTTAGAAGTCAGTGTAGAGATGTTTCAGTAGCAAGATTCTGCATTGCAAGGTCCGATAAGCATTTTCTTCGGAAATATAGCTTAGATAAGTCTATTGTACATGGACATAAAACATCTTGTTTAAAAAAAAAAAAGTTAAAGGCCATACTCCAAGAGCAGCTGAAAATAGCTTTCTGTCAAAGTGGATGACTGGTTTGGGGACAATTTTACAAAATGCTGTTTTAGGACTACTACTAAGTATTTTCATTATTGACATGAATGATGGAATACAAAATATATTTCAAAAATTCCCTAAGAATAACAATCTGAGAGGACCTGCAAGCATACCTTTAGAATTAGAAATTACCTTGATGAGTTGGAAAGTGAACAGAATGCAGCTTACAAAGGGCACATTAAAAGGTCTATACTTAAAAATATTAATCTGTGAAAATATAAATGCATAATGACTGCTTAGGTAAGTAATTTGCAGTACAGTGATTTTAGCTTCTAGTAAATCAGCAAGTGAACGTATTAAAGATATCATGCTATTGCAAAAAAGGTATACACATGCCACACTTTATATAGAAACAGAATAAATGTCAGTAAGGCCTGTGAAACCGTACTCTTGAAAAATTTTACATTTGTAAAGCTTCATCTGGAAGGCAATATTCTGGGAACAATGCTTCCAGAAGAAAGTGGCTTAATCAGTGGAATTACTGAGGAGAGCAATGTGAAGCATCAGAACTCTGGAAAATGTGACCTACGGGAAAGAGCTGGGGAAGAGAAGCCTGAGCAAGGACTTGTTAATGGTCCTCACATACATAAAAAGCAGCTACAAATAAGAAACAAATCAACCTTTTCTCTGCATTCAGTGTGGAGTAGGCTTGCTTTGCTGCAATGTCAGGCTAGGATCATCAGCAGGAAAAACTTTCTAATGGAAGAACAGCTGGAAACGGGACAAAGTTGCTTACAAAGGTGCTGAAATCTCTAGTGCTCAAAGTTTACAGAATCAATCTAGACAAAAGTTGTAGGTGTAGTTCATCCTGGGCACTGAGGTAGAGAAAGGTATTTAGGAGTAAGAGGGGCAAGCAGTCTGTCGAGATCCGTTTTATTTCTCTTATTATTTGCTTACCTAGCTCATGCACATTGAGGACACTGCTGATTTTTAGGTGCTCTTGAGAAAGTGTTCTCCTTGTGCTTAATAACCTTCTGGTGTTTTGTCTATCGCTAACACATTTTGGAATAAATAAAAATACTTGAAGCAATCTCTTTTCAAATATAGTAGCAATTACTTGATTTGTAACATACGTTACTTTCAATTTAGAAACTAAAAGGTAAAAAGCTCATTTAGAGGTCTGGTTATTTAATACAGTATATTAAGTTATTAAGAATGGTTGAAGCAAGAAGATACATGAGTTCTTGGAATCAGAATCAAAATCCCAACTTGGAAGCAGTGTGTCATAGGCATGAATTGTTTAGTCCCTGGGGCACACAGTCTTTATTCATTTTGCAGTTCCCATTGGCTCATTCCCAAAATTCAGAGCACTTTGTTTTCTTTCCCTCCAAGTTGGAAATAAAATGTTATGGTCACAGTTGAGGATGGGATATGGTGCAGTACAAATAGGCACAACTTAGTGTGCGTATGTCCAAATACAAGGTATGGCTTTAGGCTTTTAGACCTGCAGGGGCTTAACAGACAGTGCCAGATGCATCCCAGTTATGTGCCATTAAAGACATCATTTGGAAAGAAAACAGGAGTGGATGTAAGAGGAGAGAGAGAGAGGTAATCTGTCCAAATTAAAATGTGTAATCTTAGCACAATCATTCAAATGCACTAGAAGTAATACTGCTTTCATAGCATAGTGCTGATGTCCATGTAGCATTTTTCTTTCACATATATTGAACGGAGTATATATCACTGTTTAAACCTTTTTGTATTTCTGTAGGAGATGAAAATTGCTTAGGCATGTTGTGCATGAATTACATCAATCTGCATGACTGCATGTGTAATACTGAGGCTTTGCTTTCACTCAGCCTTGGTGACCAGATAGATCTGCAGCTATGTGCTACCTTTGATTCCGGTCCACTGCTTGCTGACATGATGAATATGAGCTAGCTTTGAATCCTTTCCAGTCTGTACAATACCACAGTTAGTATTAACTCTGCCTCTGTTCTAAGACTGAAAAGTGTGGTGTCTGTATGCCTACTCCCCACAGGCCAGTGTTGGACTGTGCAATTGGGTTGGTGTGTGCAACTTTCTTTGTCACTGACCAAGATACAAACATAATATCACAGACTGAAGTTTGTAGATGATAAAAAGGGCAGAGAAGGGGAAATGGTGGAGAAGTGACTGAGTCATAACAAACTGAATCACTTGATAAACTGTCTGCAAACAAGTAATTTGATTTTAAAAATATCATTTAAAATCATATATGTAGCATAGCCTATCAGTGGAGACTTTTACCATTTCAATAGAGTATGAGTTCCATGTAATGTAGTCCAGAAGGAATAATGCAGTTCTTGGCTGTGTAAGCAACTGACATCTTAGATAGAATTGTTTTATTTGGACAGCTTGACTTCTGTTGGGCGATGTGTCCAGTTGTCATACATGGCACTTCAATAAGAATGTTTATAAATTGCAAAGTCAGAGAAACTCCATGAAAATGACTGGTAGGTTGGGAAATGTACTTGTCACTGAATGGTGTAGACACATGGTATGATTTAAAGAAGAGAAAGCTATTAGATTGACTTGACCAGAGCTGATAAGTAGTCATTTGTTCCAATTGATACATATTTACCAAGGAACATAAATGTGATAACAGAGGTTTCTTCACTTGAACCAACAAAAGTGTAACAACAGCCAATACCCAGAAATCAAAACGAGACAAATTAAGGTTACAATATTTTGGCACTGAGAGAAATTAAGCACTGATGCAACTTTCTGGAGAGTTGCTTCTGCCTTTCTGAGAGTTTGGGGGTTTTGTTTTTCCCAAAGCATATGCTCTATTTTCAACAAGAGTTGATTCGGAAATATATTTTGTATTATATTTGAAATCGAATTATCATTTTGTCTTACAAGCTCTGGAGTACACAATTGTGGATATTCAGCGTAATTATATGTCATAGAAAAAAATTGATAAGGCTGATGGTCGGTGGGACTAAAACTGTCTTGAGTTCCTTTTTTTCTAAGATGTTTTTGTTTGGTTTAAGTTGGGACAGAACATAAAGAAACAAAGTCTAGCACTGTAGAATTGAAAATTGTAGAAATGCAGTAACTGCATGAGAATACTTAAGTGCCAGCTGCTGAACATAAAACATTCTCCACTGAAGTATAAAATCTGGCAGGGAAGTGTAGCTGCTGACAAAGAACATTTTATCTGTGTGACAGAGAAAAAATTATCCATCAACTACTTTTGGTATATGAGCTTTCAGTTTTGATGAATTCTGGCTAAAATAACCATAAATCTATTTTTTAAAGAGTGTCCCTCCTCTCCCTCAAACATGCTTTCTGTTAGGTATGCTATTCTAAAACTTCCATGTGGTATTTTCTACAGTTTCTTATTAATACCAACATAGTCAAATTTCAGGGCATTGTACAGCTCCATTTCTTAATTCAAAGTTAGTATTTTATACAGAAGTAACCAATAATGCTTTACATTTAAGACAGGGAATTGTGCTTAGCATTTGGGAATTTTCAGGAAGAGGTGCAGTGGATTGTCATGTACCTTATTTGGTACTTAAGTGTCTGTCTCCAGGCAGTCTCCCCAGTGTAAATTCTGTGTGCTGTATCTGAAGTCATTGAGATCTGACTCAGATTTTTTTTTTTTTTTGAGGGAGAAAAAGCTAGGGGTCACTCCTTTGCCAACCTTTGTAGTTAGTAAACAGAAAAAGACTGAAGGCATGCAAAAGAATTTCATGTGGACAGTGTCTGGTTTTGTGGTAGTGGGAGTTTTGTCTTTAGAGAAAAAACAGTGAGTAGTGAGCCATCAGCAGTGAGTGATTTCTATTGCACTTGTTGAGATGAGATCAGTAAATTATCTGAAAATGGTTTTAGGAGCAAAACCATTCCAGCTGGACTACAGGTCCTTCTCATTCTGTGCGTTGTATGGAGATTTATTTACTTTCAACAGGAAAGTTGCTCTTGTTTATTTCAGGAAGTGCTTGCTTTAGATGGTATCTGAAAGGGACAAGGAGGAAAAAAGCTGCTTTTAGAAATAAATATTATATTCCGACCATTGCTAGCCTCCATTATCCACTGTTTATAAACTGGAGTTTGCTAGCTTTTTGTCAGCCTCATTGCCAAGCTTTGTTAATACACCACCAGGAAAATGAAAGTTTCATACACATTGACATAATTAATGAAGAGGCAGGCAGCATGCTCTACCAATTAACACCACAGGGAAAAGTAAAATTGGCTTCCTTTTTGCGTGTTGTGCCAAAGTTAAGAACTGTAACACACAGCAAATAAACACAGGTCCTTTTAATGAGCTGCAAGATTGAGCTGAATAACTCTGAAAGGATGTTGTGTAAACATTGCCAACTACTTAGAGTGTTAAGAGTAATTGATGAGCTTAGTTGAGAGTTGGGGGGGTGGGGGAGAGGCAGGTCAGGGAGCCTGTCAAGGAATGGAAATAGTGCTTGTTAATAAATAAATTTTACTTTCAGTGCAGCCGTTAGGCATGTTAAATAATATAACAAGCACTTTAGAACAAATATGAAGAAAAAAGAAACGGTTTACTGCTTCCTACTCAACCAACAGGTTTGTCAGAATTCATTTTTTCAACTGAATATTTCTGTGCTTAGTATTTACTCATAATGAAATCTTGACTAATAGTTCTCTGATGCTGGTTCTCAATAGCCCAGCCATCTGGCAGCATAAGACATCACTCAACCTTGATTTTTTTCCAACTGTCCCAGAAATCCTAATATTAACAACGACAGGGAAGTAAACAGGTGAAATTTCTCTGTGATTTATGTGAAGCACTCTGTTTATATCAAGGTATATACATGGAAAATTCAGAGCATTTCAGGTTAAAACTATTTTCAAAAAATATTTTCATCAAACAGAATTGTCCTAAAAACCTTAATAGTAAGACTGAGTTTTCCAAACATACAAAAATCCAAACCTGTGATGGCTGTTTATTGGGGAAAAAACTAATGGGCACTGCAAGATAGAAGGACTGATTCAGAGTCTGCATCATTTAGTTAATAATGTGTCAGAGTGTATATGTAATAACAGAAATGTAATTTTGACTGTTCAGTCACACCAGCTGACTTATTGTGTCTTTTTTTAAGCAAATGTCCTTCACTTTCTGTCCATTCTAAATATTTTTAATTTTGACAAGGATCGGTTTGTACAATTTTATTTTAGCCCCAGTATTGTATTAGGTCTGATACAGCTTATCACTTGTTGTATTCAGGGAAATCACCAAGATTGGTGAGGTACGAGCATCTGCACCTTGACATCTTCAATAAATCTTAGTATGTCAAAATCGTAATTAGGGAAGCAAAACATGGTAAAACTAAGAGTAGTAATCAGGAGCCAATAAAGATTACACTAGACTTGCTGAACAATTGACCTTTTAAATAGTCATGTCTGCTGTTAGAGTAATCTCCACAACAGAGAATTACACATCACGTCCCTTCACTTGGTATGTTAAAGGTGATACCAGAGGCATCCACTAACTGTACAACTAAGAATATTAATATGCAAAAAAGAGACTATTTTGATTGTGGTGAAATCCTTCTACTACATGTTGAGAAACATGTATTGCTGCGTAGTTAGTTAACCTCCCTTTTGGAAACAGAAGTTAAAAACATAATAAGTGTCAGAGTATTGTAAGACTCAAAAATAATGTCGAACTTCCAAAATTTATTTGTTCAGAAAATAAGAATGGTAATGAAAAAATATTGTTCCTCCATCATGAAGATTTCTCACTAAATCTTGAGTGTTCAGCTGCTGGAAGACTGAATTGCTACTACTTAATCACTTGTCTCGTGAGGAAGAGGCATTTCTGATTTCTTTTTTTCTTTTAATAATTTTTATTTATGTTTCATTTTCTTGTTAGTCACCCTTGTTACAAACTTACAGTCAACATTTTAAATTTTTTTCCATTTTCTATCCTTTTACTCTACAGCTCTGCATCTCTTATTTTGTTTTTGTCTTTAGTCTCTCACATACCTACCTCTAGTCATTCTTATGTATTCTTCTTGCATACTGTTATATTATCTAATCTTTTTCTAATCTAGATTTTTATCTTAACCTCCCATGAATTGGCAAAATATCTTCTTCTCTGCCTTCTAAATTTTAGTTACTTCATTTTTCTCCCCTTTAACAATTGTCCTGCTTATGTCCTTCAAAACATTTAATGGACTCAGTTCTGTCCTTAATGATGGGCCAAGTCTCTGTTGTGGTGGTGTTCAAGACTTCCTGGCTGTTCTCAGTTAATCTGATGGCTGTTGTCCTTTCTTAGCCAGCTGGCTGTAACTCTGTCTCCACTCTGGCTGTTGCTACCACTAACATACCAGTGTCTCTTCCTTCCCAAGTGTCTGAATGTTCTGATTCCTCACTTTTGACATCATGTATTCTCCTTCTACCTTTCCACCACTTTCTGCACATGGCCCTACTGCTTTCTTCTGCAGCGCAGTAGAATCACTTCTAGAAGATCTGTCTGTAAACCACAATGGCAACTACTAAGTTCCAGCAGGGGAGATGAGCGTGGATGTAGTAGGGGAGAGGCAGAAAGCCTTCATAAGGATTTATAAGAGGAAAATATTTTATTGGCTTATTTTTGTGAGGATTCTATGTGTAATTTTATCTTTGACTTCTGCTTCAGAAAACCACGTGCTCTCTTTAATGGTTCAATTTTCCATATTTGTACAAAGACAGAATATTATTTTGTCTTCAGGATGTATGAAGCTCCTTTGTTGAAACTGGACGAGGATGAAATATCATTAATAACTCATTAACTGTTGTCACTAAAGCTTAAAGTACAACAAGCATGTTACAAAATGATGATCATAATTTCTTTGATAGAAAACTGGAATGATGTGGAGATCTTTAATGCTGAGATCCTTCATGCATTCATGTCTTGTATAGCAAGTATATTTCTGGCCACCCATATGTCCAATAAGTAGAAACAGAGAAGGTACTGAGACAGAAAGTGACAAGAATAACAAGAAGTACAAAATAGCTTCTATTGGGTGAAAGCTTAAATGGATTAGGATTCTTGATCTTGGAATAATGACAACTAAGTGAAAAGAGAGGCCTGTACAATGAACGATACTTCAAAGAAGGTGGATTTTCTCACAGTACAAGAATTAGAACTCGGTGATATTATCAGTCAGCGAGTTCAGTATTAGCAAAACAAAGTATTTTTTTTCACATGAACCATAACTGCAGAATTTACAATTTATTTGGGCCCAAACAGGATGGATCAAGTAGTGGCTGGTATATACAGTGATTTGTGTACAGGTTCTAGCTCAGGAGGCTCAGAAGCCACTTTCTGCAGGATTATATTTTGAGGACAAGTGCTGTGGTATGCATAACATTTCTGATGTTCACTCCCTAACTGTTTGCTAATTATTCTGGACTAGATGAGCCTTTTCTCTTGGACAGTATGGTGATTTTTATGTACTGAAAATATGTATGAACTAGATGTTTTTGTTACAAAACTGTAATAATAAGGGCTAATTACACCATTGTAAAGTTCAGAATCCAATGAAAGAACATCCTTGTGTGTTTTACATTTGTATACCATGAATTAAGTTTCTGCAAATAAGTATGAGGTACAGGTTAAAGCTTATTAATTACCTGCCCTTGTATATATAAGCACCAACTATGCCAGCTCCAATCACTAATAAATCCATCAGTTTTGAGGGTTTTCCTGTTAATTTCTACTGAACTGTTAGTGTATATGACAGGCCATGGTTCTGTCAGAACGAATTGTCACTTTGAAAAGCTGGCAGCACAGGGAAGTGACAACTTAATAGAAGCTAAAGCACTCTAATGGTAGTGCCTAGTGAAAGCCAAGGAAAGTCATCCATAGCATTTGCCCTGGCTTTTGAAAAATGTCTCTTTGCATTTCTGGTTGCATACAAGATATTGGAGCTTTACTGGAGTCACATTTACAGACATTATTAAATGAAATGCAGTTCAGTAAAACACTTGTTTGTTGATAGACTTTATTCCACTGAGGTCAGCCTGTCTAACATTGCGATCATATTGCATGTACTCCAAAGTACTGCAGTATTATTCATTTTAAGCTACTTAATTTTAAGTATTGCATAAACCCATTTCAAATGCATAAAAAGAATAGAAATGTGAACATTTTATCCTGCTGTTTACATGGGTGCATAAATATTTTTATTTAGATATGGAGTATGTGTTTAATCCAATGGATGAAAACATAATGCAATTTATTTAAGTACACTTGTTTACATGTGAACAATATATAGACTATTTCTAGTGCTTTTTATCAGTACTATGAATTAAAAGGTGTGCTGAGCCAATGGATTAAAATTATCATACCAAGATAAATTTGTTATTTTAATATATTTTTAGATGACATAGGTGTCTGCTAACATATTTATAGATTAAAAAGTCATTTGCATACATTTGTGAACTGTGTTATAAATATCCCGTATGTACATTTAAATATTTTCATTTTAATTACATTTTAATATTTTAGTAACTTTTAATATATTAAACAGTGGTTATTCCATTTACATTATTGACTTCTTACAAGGGTGACGTGCAAATAATTGCCTTGTTTCTGGTTTTGTTGGTGTGACAGTGGCTTTTTGCCAAAACCAGAATAGTGATGGCTTCTTTCAGTAGAATAGTATTTCTTCATCTTTTAATAAAATAGCATGTATGTTTTTACTGGTTGTAATCAACAATGTAGATTTTTTTTAAAGAAAGTTATGCCTGTTAGTAGAATTACTAAGAGTTAGTAAACTTAATCATTACTATACCATTTATCCAAGTTCACAGAAAGCAAACAGGAGAGAGCAGACCAAAGAGGAATTTGGAATTTAAAAAGAGAAAGCAAAGTGACTGGTTTACATTTAAAACAAACAAAAACAACAAACCAGAACAAAAAAAATATTTTCTGTATGGTTATTTTCATTATGATTTCTTTTACAATTGGGACTTTAATGTTGTTTAGCATGTAACAATTATTTTTGTGAAAAAAAGGTGAATAATATGAACAGACATCATTTCTTTCATGTTGTTCTAAGACCAATCTGTTTCATTTCTTCCTTCCCCTTTTTTCAGCCATCTTAGGAGACATACACCAACCTTACAAAGCTTGGTGTTACATATTGAGTGATAGCGTATCTGGGTTTGCTGCATGCTCTTAACTACTTAATAGTATTATTGTACTAAAAATGAAGTTCTAAAACTTTTAAAAAATTGCTTACATATAATTTCAGAAGTATACCTTCAGCAGAAGATAGCTGAGTTATTATTCCTTCAGAATCCAAAGGTGAAGTTGCTGATAAAGGCATTTCTTGTAGCTTTATTATGGATAATTATATTAAATTATTTGCTTGTATCTTAGATAAGTTTATGCTTCCCAATTCAATTGGAGCTGTGCAGTAGAGTCCAGTGCAACAATTTGTGATTCTGAAGTGGGGAAAAATGTGTAGGTATTGTCATGTGATCTTTTGCATCTTAATTCATATGGAAACGTTTACAAACGGTAACATATTTGGAGGACGTGTTTGCCTGATTCGTAGTTGTTGGTGGGATTGTAGGATATAGGATCCTTTGATGTAACTAACCAAGTCTAGGAGCAGGAAGAGATAAATTTGGCATTCAAAGAATTTTAGAATTGGAAAAGGTCAATAGAACAAGGAGGAGAGGGATAGCAGAACATAAAGGAGTAAAAATGATGGAGATATTATAGAAGTGTATAAATAGTTAGATAATGAGAATGGAAGTGAAGAGACTGATGCCTTATAAGGATAAGGTGCCACAAATAGATCCTCCTGTCATAGAATGCCTTGAACTGCACCAAGTGCCTATAAATCAGATACATTTTTTCATACCTCAGAGAAGTTGTAATTCCCTTTAAAAGGCCAGATACTTAAAACATTTCTCCTTTTAAAAGAAGAATTACTGTCTTTTTATAAGGTGACATACACTATTTGCTTTGCCTTCTCTAAATTGATGCTTCATCTCAGATGAATGAACAAAAAATATGTTTATTTTAATAATTGTCCTGATTTTCTTTTTGTCTTGAGCAGTCATCCAGAATTTCTTAAGGTATTGCGTTTTTTTCTTGCATTAGGAGATGAGTTAAAAATGGGGACATTTGCTTCTTGATCCTCTCTCATTTATTAACAAAAAAGGTACAAAGCCATATTTTGATGAAAACAAGAGGAATCAAAAATTATCAAAGGATAATTTCTTTGTTCACAGATACTAGTTCCTTATAGGCAACCCATGGCCCACAACCCTCTCTTTACCTTTCCCAGGGATAAATGGACTTTGCTTTTTGGCGTTTCCTTGTCGTCTCCTCTTGCAGGTTCACCGTGATTTTTGCCTTCCCCCTGACCGAATACCACACTGTAATAAGACAGTTCTAGCAAAACCCCTTTGCTTACCTTTATTTTTGGTGGTGATAACTGTGTGTGTTTAGGCTCAGGTCACTTACTTTCTGTCTATTTCCATTAAGGAGTTTTTCTACTTTTTAAGGATTTTCTTGAGTTAAGTGTGAAGCTATGGCTTATACTAACTGTTGACCAGATAGTTTATATTAACTGATATTAATGTATTTTTGCTACAAAATGATTTTCAAAATGGCATGTTCTCATGTAGTAAGTCCCAATAAGTGTACTTCAAGTAGAGAAGCTGTGTTTCTCTGTGTATTCAGTGACTGTGGGCTTTTTTTATATTATATAATACATTGCTTTTCAGTTTCTTAACAGAAATGTTCTCTATTAGAAATTGTTTCCTTAACACACAGAATCAATCAGAGCTCACACAGTCTCTGGTTCTCTTAAACTGGAATTTTCAAGCTGTTGTACTTTGTAGTGAAGTTCTCTGTCATCAGTTCATGCATATTTAATCTTTAATGGTGACCACAGGATCTGCATAATGTACAACTTTTGACAGTTTTGCGTTTATTGTTTTCAAACATTAAGGAACATTGTCAAGGTTGATGGTCCAAAGTTAAAACATTCTTCTAGAAAAACATCAAATAGAAGTCTTTTATAAAAGAAATTATTTGATTTGACTAAATAATGAACAACTCAAACAGGACCTTGCTGGCTTTTCACGTGGTGGTATGGCATCACCAACCCCACTGCATCTTCCCCTGCAAATGGAAGGAAGTTACTTTTGGGTTTTGGTTGTTAGAATGTGTATGCACGAGTGGCTTTTTATCTCATCTGACACACTTTCTTCTTAGGAGAAGGCAAGGTGTTTGAAAAGAGACTTGTCTATTTCAAGCACATCATTTCACACAGAAGGTGATTGTCATGCACCTGGCCACAAAACGGGGCTGATGACAGAGAAGAACAATATTATGAGCTCACCTACTAGCAGCTGCAGGGAGTTTATTGCAGTTATACTGATGGCAGGTCACCTTATGTACGAAAGAGTTAGTCTAATGAAATAGTACCATCTAGCTTTATACACACTAATTTTTTTTTTTTTCATGAAGTGTTGTAGACTGGAGTGATTTCATAACAGAGGAAAAGTTTTGATATCTTCTTTTGCTTTGAAATGATCAGGTCCTCAATACTGAGTGAGATATTATCATCATTGATAAATTTTCGAGCACAATTTTTTCTTTAGGTAAGAGTTTCATCTTCCAGTATGATGAATGTCTCCTGTCTTAGACTGGGTGCACCTAGCTCCTTTAAGATCCAGAGGTTCAAAAGCTCTGCTTGGCCACTACTATTTTGCAGTTGCTTGAAATACTCAATTTCCTCCTATTTTTAAGTACATCTTTTAACTGAATTGGTAGTATTAGAGAAAATACAAATCAAATATAACTTTCTTTTCCCCTAAACTTAAACAGATTTGATTGTAGTTTTACATAATGATGTATATACACATATATTTCTTCACATACATGCATATATCTGTATTTTCCTTTTTAAGCTAATGGACAATTCACTGTATTGAGAAACTTTTATGTTGTCAGCTGAAGACTAATTCTTGCACTTTAATGATGTTTGATTTTAATTTATTTTAACTGACTAAAGGCAGCAAACCATGATCTTCACTATTTCCCTTTCCAGAAAGCTACTGATTAATGTAAGGGTTTTTTTTCGTACACACTTCTATACATACATACATATGTATGTTTGTATATGTATACATACATATGCGCAAATTACTTTCCAAATCCATGTCCAAATTAATTGTTAATTTGACATATTTTTAATTGAGAAAATTTATATTCTATGAAACAGTACCAAGCTCATATGCACACAAAAATTGGAATGTTTGTCTGTATGCTGTGATTCGAGTGAGAATAGGATTTTTCTGTTCACACCTAAAGCTATTTCCCTCATGCCTGTGTTGTCCTACCTATAAGAAGCAGCTTCCTTTCAGTTTATGCAGTGTAAATACTGTGCCTCATGCATGGAGTATATTGACACATGTAAAAGTGTCTTTTTTATTAATTTGGGTGAAGTATAATACATCATACATTTACTATGTTCTAAGTATTTCAGATCATTTTCTTCAGGAAAAATCTGGACTCTGGAGAGGTATACATTTTGTTGGAACTGAGTGAAAGTGTACACAATAATTATTTAGTTCATCTCTGGGCTACTTTTTAGGTTGTGAAGGAAAAAAGCAAGAGGAAATAAGTTGCAGTCAGAGGTCAATGTAAAGAAGTCCAGGTAAAACAAAATTATTCTACACTGTAACTAACTTGCCCTTTTCCCTTTGCCTTGTCTTCTCCCCCCCCCCAAGTTTTGGCTTGCCCTACCACTAACCTTTTCATACCTTCTTATTTCTTGTTGTTAATCCAAGGTAACTAAATGTAGTTTAAGCATGTATAAACACCAGGCTTAAATGTTTAAGCTGGAAAAGTCTGATGGAATTTTACAGTGTTGTACAGCTTCTTCCTTGCCTCTGAAATTCTGAAAGGCAGATAAAACGCCAGAAATATCTTGGTGAGGTTTGTATAGGGTCTGTAAGAATTGCTGTAACAATTGCAAAGGTGATGTGATAGCAACCTAACTTGCATGTGTAATCAGGAGGCTGTTTCAACAGGAACCTGCCAGTGTCAATAATATATGCCTCATTCTGTTTACTTTAAACAAATTTGGAATTTACACAGAAAACTAATGGAGTCTCTAGTGTCCTGCAGATTTCCTTGGCTTTATCTCCCATGTATAATTAATGTAACCAAGTGAGTGAATGAGCACTTTTCTGTAGGAGTCAATAGGGAAGTAGGTCTCAAAAATGAGTGAACTGCGCAGTTTAATTGCAAGGCTACCTGCCTGAGTATCCTGTTGAGAGACTCAGAAGGAAATGCCAACCCTTTTATATCCAAGGGATTTCTTTATTAAAAGTTGGTCATAATCTAAATAACATTAGATATCAGATTGTACTGAAGATAATGCTTTATTGTGACTGTACTAGTCTTAACAATTGAAAGCTATTAATTACTGTAAGAGAATAATTCATATGAATATTGATCTTAATCTACTCAGCTAGCTTGTTAGTATTCTGTGTAATGATGGCCAATTCCAATAATAATTAGAAAAATGCATTTTCTAAAATGTACAGTGGTTGACTAGTCAGCAGAAAGATTTCAATGAAAGTTTTGTGTGAACTACTTTTTGGAAAAAAAAAAAAAAGCCCAAAATCTCTCAGATTGGAACATGATACAGTTAAGAACTTTTGGGTTTGCTTTGCATTTTTTTAGTCATTTTAGCGATCACATATCTTTTGAGTCTAGATTTTTCTTTCTGTTTACTTTAACAAAAGTGCTGCTCATCAATATTGTGCCAGTATTTTTAAATTGTTTTCCTGAAGGGAAGAAATAATATACAGTGGGGATTTTCTCTGGCAAAGTTTTAGGAATATTTTATATCTATTGGTTAATTCTGTCTGCAGACCTCTGCTGTTTTGACTGCCATTAATGTACCATCTGACAGTATTAATCTAAAATGTGAAGCCAGTCTTTTGAGTGGTAGATAGGAACAAGGAAGTGCAAGAAGGAAAATCCTAAGTACTCAAAGGAAAGAACTTGTCAGTACATACTGTGTTCAAGTTCAGACAGAGGTTTTTTCCTTTACCATTTTAGCATTAAATCAATGGGGAATGCACAATGTTTTAGATGTGTCTGAGACTGCACAGCAAATGTTCACCAATAAGATTCTCAGCTGCCACACAATCTGGCATAGCTCCTTTCTGCTCCACAGCTCCCAGTTGCATTGAGCCCATTGTCAATGTGATGCCACTTTTTGGCTCCTTGCCCATCTGTTTTAGTAATTACTGTCACATAAACTGATATTTCTAAAGTAGAAAGCATGTTGTTGTGAAGTAAGCCCACTGGAGTTACCTTTTGCGATGTCTTAAAACAGTTTATTGACTTGTTACTTTAAAATATAAATGTTCCATCAGCATTTCCTGCAATATATAGAGAAGGATACTATGATGTTTTTTAGCACAAGACAAGGGACTATAATGAAATATAATCCAATTTTGAAAATGCTTGCTTTTTGTCATTGTAACAGAACTTTCAGAGTTTTAGTACTTTTTTTTTTGAGATTACAAAAGAAAACAGTGTCCTTGAGTAAAATATTTGTATTAATAAGTTTTGGCAGACATCATTTTTTAAGTGTAAAATATACAAAGTGGTTTGCCCTATCCAAGTTATCCATTAGCACAACAGGACTATCCTAAATTACATCATTACATATGTCAGCTGAAGTACAAAGATTTCAGGAGGATGAAGAGCAGCTTTATTCTTAGAGAAATTGAATAGAATCAAAGATGAGTTAAAAGAAATGTGGCATCCAGGGGCAGAAAACATCCTATCATCAACTTAACCCATTAACAAACCCAGAGGCAATGGCAAAGAAGCCAACACAAATGTCAGTGGAGTGTGCCAAAGAGCCAGATGCCGCCACTGGGAAATGACTTTCACAGCTTGGCATCTGTGCCTTCTGCTTGTCATTCAAAGAGGAAGAAAAGCTGGGCAAGCGTGATTATTTTTGGGTCTGTATATAGAGCACGTTTCCCTCTCTTCATAGCACTGTTCTTGGCTAACTTGCATCAGACATATTAGCAACACGCTTAAAAAGGACACAGGCATGTCTGTACACATATATGTATGCACAAAAATTGATATTTTTTACATTTGGGTATTTGGGCAGGATGGAAGAGGAAAAGGGGGAGACCATGGAAAGAGGCAGAAGAATACAGAGCAAAGTAAATTCAGAGCAACACATAATAGGATTATGAAAATAAGTGTTTACCTTCCATATGTCTTACAGGGGTTTTTTATTTTATTATTTTCAATAGTGGAACTTCAGTAACAGAACCTCTGTAAATCAAGCATATTCTTGATGTGTTCTCTTTGCAATGACATTGCTCATAGCAGGTTCAAAGAAGTAACATTTGGCAAATACAATTTTCACAATTTAAACTGAATTATTTTATGTGATTATTCATATTACTCCATCATACTTGGATAATATAGAATCATAGAATCATTAAGGTTAGAAAAGACCTCAGGGATCATCAAGTCCAATCCAACACCGCCTAACTCACTAAACCATGTCCCTAAGCACCACATCTACACGTTTCTTGAACACCTCCAGGGATGGTGACTCCACCACCTCCCTGGGTAGCCTGTTCCAATGTCTGACCACTCTTTCAGTGAAGAAATTTTTCCTAATATCCAGCCTAAACCTTCCCTAGTGTAACTTGAGGCCATTTCCTCTTGTCCTATCGCTTGTTACTTTAGAGAAAAGGCCAGCACCCAACTCACTACACCCTCCTTTCAGGTAGTTGTAGAGAGTGATAAGGTCTCCTCTCAGCCTCCTCTTCTCTAAACTAAACACCCCCAGCTCCCTCAGCCGCTCCTCGTAAGACCTGTGTTCCAGACCCTTCACCAGCTTTGTTGCCCTTCTCTGGACCCGCTCCAGCCCCTCAATGTCCTTCTTGTTGTGAGGGGCCCAAAACTGAACACAGGATTCAAGGTGCAGCCTCACCAGTGCCGAGTATAGGGGCACAATCCCTGCCCTAGTGCTGCTGGCCACACTATTGCTGATGCAGGCCAGGATGCCGTTGGCCTTCTTGGCCACTTGGGCACACTGCTGGCTCATGTTCAGCTGGCTGTCAAGCAACACCCCTAGGCCCCTCTCTGCTGGGAAGCTTTCCAGCCACTCTTCCCCAAGCCTGTAGCATTGCGGGGGGTTGTTGTGACCAAAGTGCAGGACCCAGCATTTTACTTTATTGAACTTGATACAATTGGCGTCAGCCCATCGATCCAGCCTGTCCAGATCCTTCTGCAAAGCCTCCCTACCCTCAAGGAGGTCAAAACCCGCTCAGTTTGGTGTCATCAGCAAACTTACTGACTAATATAACTATATATGCATCCAAATATTGTTTGATGGCTTCTTTTTAAATTGCAGGAATAATTTCTGTCCATGTTATCAGTAGTCTGACTTTTCTTAGTAGGCCTAGCCAGTTTAAACTATTAGAAATGACTGCAATAATTTGAGTGGCCTCCAGTGACAGTGGGGCCACTGGAAACTGTATACTATAACTAGTAACTGGTAGTCTTTTATGGTTATAGAGTATATAGCTGTATATGTATAAAAGGTGTGTTATATTCAGATGGCTGTATGTGTATGGATTGGGTGGGGAGATAAATACTGTGACTTTGGATAATTTTTCACCTCTTCTGTTTTCAAGTCTGCATGTTCTGTGGAAACATTTGTGGAAAACAGAGATCTTGTGAACAGTCAAAATCCCTTTTTTAAAAGTGAAAATACAACAGTAGTAAATATGAAATAAAAGTGCTAATTAATTCAGGGAAAACTCTTTAAAGATGTATTGATCAGCATGAGAGAGACAATTTGAGGTGAAGTATAGAGTTAAAATATTACTTTTCAAAGCTTATAAAAGCTCGCATAAGACCGTTTTTATGATTCAGCTGTCAAACATGGTTGCAAAGACCCGATTTAAGGCAGACAATAAAGGTTTTTGGTGAACACTTGTTCAGTACTCTGTCCCATTGACAGAGCAAGCCTTCTTTTTTGTATGGTAATGCTGCATTGTGAAACAAGACACAGTAGGTAGGAGGAAGTTGAAAAGACTTCAGAAGCTATCATCTGTCTTGGAACTAAAGGATTTTTTTCCCCACTTTAAGTTTCAGTATCCTATGTCTTCCATGCATTCAGGACATACTAAAGCTGTTTAACAGATATCAGTGTGATAGCATGAGGAATTATGAGTAAGAGCAAAGTTGTGGTTAGAATTGGTCTGGACAAAACAGGATTATTGCTGTCTGAATTCTTATTTAAAACCTTCAGGTCCATTTTTTTAGGTTCAGTAATCATTGCTGATTACAAGAACTAACAAGACGTACTTATCACTATAATTTGTATTATAGCAGAGGTGGAGTTTTAAATTTTTTAACTAATTATAAAGATTTTGACAGGATGGTAGAATAGGCACTGTGCAATTTAATGTTTTTGTATCATAAGAGATCCATATGCATAGATCTTTACAGTTCTTTCATAGTTAAATCTTCAGGTGCCTTATCCTGGAGTAAAGTCTTTATCATTCAGATTTGAAATTCCAAGGGTATCATCACTGAAATATTTTAGCTTGCCAGTATTACATTTGAGTTTATTCATCCTTTCTACATTGCTTCTACTTCTCCTTATTATATATGGTTAATTTTTTTTTCACTTTACCTTTTTAGACTTCAGAGCTTCACAGACTTCACTATCAAAACCTTGCCACATAAACTCGAAACACTTTTTCCTTTCAATTTTTCTCGATGTTTTCATATTTAATTAAGTTATAACAACATAGGCAGTGCAGGTTCTGACTATCAGAAGGAGTAGTTGTAACTGAATTCTTAAAGATTTAAAAGCAGTTTACCACAGAGGCTTGAATAATTTGGTAGGTGTTTGGTAATTTATAAAAGGTAAGTGGCTAGTTATTCCAACATTCAGTAAAAGATTCAGAGTTTTAATGTTATGGAACCACAGAATGTCGCAGGTTGGAGAGGACCTCTCAAGATGGTTCAATTCACCCTGTCTGCACAGAGCAGGATGAGATACATTGGGTAGCCAGTACGTAGGGACCAGGTTTTAGGTGTCTCCAAAAACAGAGACCCCACAGTTTGTGTGGAGATGCTATTCTAATGTTTGATGGATCGTCCTCCCAGTAAAATACATTTTCTTATATTTAACTGGGATGGCCTGTTTTCAGTCTGTGCCCATTGCCTCTTCTAATTCACTGGACAGTCCTGAGAAGTGTCTGGTTCCATCTTTTTTATTCTCTCCCATCAGGTATTTATGCACATTGGTAAGACCCCTCCAAACCTTCTCTTTTCATGGCTAGCAGTCTCACTTGTCTCAGCCTCTTCTTGTACATCAGATGCTCTGTTCCCTTAATCGTCTTTCTGGACCCTTGCTGAACTTGCTCCAGCATGTCCATCTCTCTCTCGTCCTGGGGAGCACAGAACTGGACACAACACATTTGGCCTCACCAATGCTGATTTGAAGGGGAAGGATCACCTCCCTTGTGATCTGCTCACCAGACCTTTTCTACCACATCTCGAGATGCTGGAGCCCTAGTTTGCTGCAAGGGCATGTTGCTGGCTTGTGTTCAGCTTGTCCTCCTTGTCTTCCATGTCCTTTTCTGTAAAGCTTCTTTCCAGCCAGTTGTGCCCCGGCCTGTGCTTGTGCATGGGGCTGTTCCTCCCCAGATGCAGGACCTGGCATTACTCAGTGTGCTCTTTTCATCTTCTTCATTAGCAGGCTTCATCGCTTTGCTTGCATTTGTTGTAGTAGTAGTAGTAATTTTTGTATTGCTTTGAGTAATGGATAAACTCTGATTTTCAGACTTTTCTTATTCCAATGCCTTGAGCTGTATTTTGTGAGTGATAAATTTTCCCTGTATTTTGCAGTTTGCAGTTCACAGAAAAAATTATTCAAATATCTTATTACGGTTTAATTAAACCTTTTGTTTATGCTACATCACAAAAATGTGAATTTTGAATTATTGTAGGCATTGGTGTTTTATTGTGTTCATGCTGAGCTCCACTTACGTTGTTTAAATGTTTTTTTCTTTCCTTTTGCTTTTCATTTCTCTCTTATCTGAAAGATTTAATATCCTAAGATTTTTTATTACTGGCTATTTGGAAATCAGCACATAATTCATATGGCTCAATTGTTGTCACTGGTGTTGTCCACATTATGGTTATAGCTGTTAAAGGTGAGCTTTTAGAAAATCTTTGAGAACTCAGTGCCTTGAATTTCAGTGACAGTCTGTTGCATTATTATTTTTTAAAAACCCCAATGCAAAGAGTTCAAGTGGTTACATTGCAATTATATGTGTTAATGAGTTGGAGAAAGGATGAACCAAGCAGGGGCAAAGCTTCTGAGTCATTAAAAAAAGTTTAAAAGTACTGTAAAGAAGGGAAAATGTTAGTGATCTTTTTTTGGAATTTGCAGCGCTCTATTTCTGTGGCTGTAGGTTGGAAACAGATTGGATGTCAGACTGATTGTCAGCGTTTGTGTTAGTGGTTTTGTGTGTGGGTGGTTTCTCAAGTAAAGAATTTTGCATTTATTGTAAAAGGTACTGGGGTAACTTTCCTATAGCTAGCTAGGTATTAAAATACATAAGATGTAATTAATGTATAGCAAGAATTTGAAATCTTACCTTTTGTTTCAAAGAAAAGGGACTCTGAAATGTAATTCATTATGAGAGTATTATCATTTGAACAAACAAACTGAAAATACCATGTGTGGTGTGTGCCCAAAGGATTCAACATGATAAGTTTTAAGTAGTTTCAGACTTTCTCTTTTTCCTTCTGTCGTTTCTATCACAATAAAAACTAATTTCTTGTGTGCTTGAATAAACATCTACTTATTCAATATATGTGCATTTTTATACTTACATCTATAGTAGATGGTGGTGTATGATCTTAGTTAGTTGTATACTTCATCTTACTGATCTACCCTATCATCACACTTTGGGATAGTACTTAAAAATCTGAGTTCTGGCTCACTAGAATGTTTTGATCACATAATTTACCACTTCACAAAAAGTAGAATTGAAATAGCTCTTTTATATCAAACGATTAAGACCTGTTTGTGCAGTTCTGTGAATTCTGGTACAAGGAAACTAGTCCAGTGTTTTCACTATTAAAATCTACATCGTGCAAGTCCTTAGGGATGCATAATTCCCTCCATACTTACTATGCCATTCTATCTGAAACCCTTTTCCCATGAGCAGAAAGATGACGTGTCGAATACCTGAACATCATATAAAGCCATACTAAGAGGTGTGTGACAGCAAACACCGTTCCCCCTGCCTTTAGTGCCAGAAACTCCTTCATGCCACACAGAAAAAGTGATGGGTTAGAGGTGTTCTACATGAACAATATAGAATCCTTCCAGTTTGTTCTGCGTGTTGAATCAATCCTGTTACTTGGCTATGCAAATCTAACAATACAATTTGTTTACCTACAAATACGCTTTTAAATCACTGCATCTTTGCAGGTAGATGTTTATTTGGTTACAGATTCTGTTTGTTTGTTTTGCTTAATCTATTTAAGTAGAACAAGAAAATAAAATCATAGAAAACTGTGTAGGTTTATACTACATGAACAAATGTGTCTATAAAGTAAAAGTTGGTTTTGTTAAATTGGTACACAGTGCAGCATGATAGAAAGACTTGAGATTGAGCTGTTTATTCTGTGGCATTTTGAATGCTTGGTATGTTTAGCTGCTCTGGAGTAAATTAAAAAAGATTACTATCAGAAAAGTCTGATGGCTACACTCAGAATAGGTGGCAGAATGAGAGAGCGAAAATTAGGAGCAAGTGGAATATTTCAAGCTGAAGAAGTATGAAAAATGTTTGTGGCTGGGTAGATGCAGTAATGGCTAACAGCAAAATTTTAGGGTTAATGCTGGAAAAGAAAAAAAAAACACCAAACATAAGAAAACCAGAAAGAGAGGCATTGCCCTGATTAACGAAAGAGGTAATCACTGTGTAGCTTTTGTTTTAACAGTTAGATCACAGATCAAATTTTGGTGATGATAGAAAAATGTCTTTGTTTGTTTGAGACCACTTAAAATACTATAATTTATGCAATTTGTCTGGAAAACAAGGAAATATGTTCTTGTACGTGTTTATTTGTATGGTAAAGGTTTATCTGCGTACTGAGAAAATCCTTTGAAAGACAGTGTCTGGCTTACTGTGTGAAATAACTTCCTTTTTACTATGGGCTGTTCTGTAGGCTCATGTTCTTTAGCATGCTTCATTCATTAAAGATGTGTAAATAGTATGAAACAGCTGTTCAACCACATTTCTTTCCATGTTGTTTTTGTTTAGTTTGATGGTCCTATGCAGATAAGTTTTCTCAGGAATATCCGGTGCTGTGTAAATTCAGATTGCTCATTGGTTAATATATAATGAAACAAATGTACCACACAGTATAAAGCCAAAATGACAAAAATACAGTTGAAATTGAGAGAAATATAGAAACAGGGCAAAATATGAACTAATAAATCCTGCATGAAAGCATCTAAATACTTAATTTTACGTGTGTAAAGCTTTTGTTTTGCCATGGAAGACCTAAAATATATGGTACTTTTGTATGTCTAGTATATAAATAACCTGATGACAGCATAATTCTAAAGTTCATGCATGTTTTTAAAATGATTTAGTGTTCTCGTATAGTTCTCAATTTTATCCAGATGCCTTATTCAGTCACAGCAAAAGCACATCCTGAGCATTTTATTTATCATTGTAGAACTGCACTGTTTTGAAAAAGATAAAGATTGAGGTGCATTTTTGTTTCAGTCTAAGATTTCTCAGGATGTTTTTTCTTGAAAGAGACTCAACAAAACACAGTAGTAGGCTTCTGGCACAAATCCTTCACATGACATGCAATCAATGATTAATTTTTCTTTTATCAACTAGATTACTGATATTAGCATATACACTGCTCTGATCTATTGATATCAAGGGAATTTGCTTCTAGATTTTATTTGTTTAAATCTGAAAATAATCCCCAAAGTTTTAATGAATTTGTAATTTCTGTGTAGAGGAGTCGGTTATCTTGCTTCAGAAAAAAAAATTTTCATTAGTGAGTGTGCATGGGATAGAGGAATTGAAGGAATAAAGGAAGGTTTTCCTTCAGAATTGACTTTCGTTGATACGAGGAATTCTTTCAAGAATTCAGTAGGTGGGACACTTAGATAACATGGCAGAGTGAGTGTGTAGTGTGTTGTGGAGAATGCTTCAACTTCCTAATCGGTTTCTGTCTTAGGATGTTTTCTTAGAGATTATTATCCTCAGGAAACCTGTTCAAAGTCCTGCTTGCATGATTAAAATATTTTCTTCATAACAGTTTTTTGAAATAAGATGTATTTTTCTCATAATTTCAGAGTTCATGACTAATTATTTAGTTGTTGAAATTGCAAGGGGCCAGCATTTCAGTGGAAGATGAAATTATCTCCATGTGTATTTTCTAGTGTGTTAAAACCTTGCCATGCTTTAAGATGAAACCAAGGGGTAAGGCTATGTATTTAATTTAAGCATATCACGTTTCTGAGATAATTCTCTAGTGAATCTGAATGCAAGTATCTGTAACACAGGTGTTCCAGCAGCAGAAGATTCTATTGCATTATCACCATTGAATGAACTCTGAGTACTGCACACACTTGAGATAGGGCCTGGTGACTATACAGGTGCTGCTTTCAGTTGGGCTAAATTGGACTTGCCTTTTACTTTACATGCAGGTACCTGCCTGAAAAGGAAATGAACAAGTGATATTTTTGTAATTCCTCTATAACGAGTCACTTAAAAACAAATTTTAGGCAAGTTATAAATGATGGATTTTGCACTCTCCCTCTCCGTGCATCCCTCCAGATTCACAATAGATGAGGTTGCTTTAAAATTTTCACTTCTGTGTGAAATTATTTTGAGTTGGTATGTCATATGTTTGTTTTCATTCACATAATCATTACCAAGAGTTAGAAAGCCTAGCTTTTAGTAACATGATGTGTGAATCAATATTTCACAGCTTACTTTTGGAAAGAAAGTATCATTTTGTTTTTTAAAAATTCACCTTCGCAATGAAGGCAGCATAACTTGCTTCACACAGACAAGCTAACCATTTGGAGTATAGTATTTTAGAGATACAGCACTTGTTGGTAGTGTCTTTTCCAGCCTCTTATGTATTAATATAAAAGCAAATCTTAGTCCATGTAAGTTGCTGCTGTATTGTTGAACTGAATGTTGTTCCATACCCTCTACAAGATTTTTCTAAGATTTTAACACTTCTACAAAACTACTATTAATGAAAGATGACTGTTTGGGATTTGGTGTACAAAATCAACTCAAGTTGAGAGCGCTGATGTTATTTAGCTTGAATTTTTTTTCCTTCCTCCTTTTTGTATGTCAAAGGAAAAAAGTGCTGTAGCATGTTATAAACTGTTGTGCCATGTGCACCTAGAATATATCATAATTGGCATATCTGTAATTGAGTTGTAAGTATGAAATTCCTATTAGGAATCTATGTACCGTATTAGCAAAGCAGTATCTATCCTGTACTATGTTATTTCGGTAACATGATAGCCAGATTTGAAATGGAATCCAAAGGTCATATAGTTGGCATCTTATTGAGAATTACTTAATCACATTTTCCTTCTTCTCACTGACCTCATCTCACTCTAGCCCTGGCTACAACTGCCTACATTGCAGCAGGTGTGGAAACCCTCTGTTTGAGGGTTTGTGCAATTTCATTTTTTAAACCTACAGTGAAGAAAGTAGTTTCAGTAGTCTGAAGACTGCATATCAGCTTTTCTATGGGGGTGGCACTAAAATAATCAAGTATCTGATTGTTTGGGGTCATTAAATTCATTATATTAAATGCATTGGTCATTTTTATTTTTCAGATTGTCTCTCACAATTATTGAAATTATATTAGCAATTGCTAAATTTACAATAACAACAACAGATAATGACAACAGTAAATTACAGTGTTCATCCCAGACAAAAGCCCATTATTCCCTGCATTTCACTTCCTCATTTGCAAACTTGCATTTGTAAACTAACTTTGAAAGTTGCATAGCCATGTTCTATTCAACAGTAATGTACTGGAGGTTTTGTGTGTTTTTTTAAGGAGCAAACATCCTTTGACAGAATAGAAGCTCATCAGAAAAACAGTGTAGAGAGTTAAATTCAAGCAGGGAGACTACGAATGATGATGTGGAAAGTACATTCTGGTTATATCATGTGGTTATATATTTTTAAGGAAGAATGTGTCCTCCAATAAAACTTAAATTATTTTTTTTTTCAAATACCACCGTACACTGTAGATCTGAAGAATGATTTATTTCAGAGAGGTTCCCAGTTCTTATAAAAAAAAAAAATCTTGCTACCATATTTCTAATATCTAATAGTAAGTTTAATTGATAATTTCATGAGCCCGTCATTGGTAGTTTCAGCCATGTTTAGAAGATTCTAAAGTACAGAAGTTTACTCATTAAATATTTAAAATTTTATTAGTAAAGTGCACAGTCTCCTGAGTTCTGTGAGATTACGTGTTAAGGAATTTGCTTTTACTTTGTTAAATGTTATAGATCTGATATATTTATAATACAGTGCATTTGTTATGTTAATCTAAATATATACATATCAGAAATAAAATTTATTATGTCATCCTTCATGAAAACATCTTGCCTCCAGCTTTTTTCCGCTGTAATAGGAAGCTTAACAGAGTTTCTATCAAAATGTAAGTACTATTTTGGGGAGTGAGAACTAGTTTGCCTGTAAATTGGTACCTGGTATTTAATTTATTCCCTGCTGATCCTTTTTGATTTATTTTTTCCTAGTTGTAGTCTCGGTTTGGAATGGCAGCTTCAGCCTGAACTTCAGCCATCCTTCTGTTGTGGCACAGAGCACCAGGAACATCATCCAGGGACAGGGAAGGACAAACCTGGGACTGTCACTCACCTTTTATAATTATTACCAGTTTTATAATTACTACCAGTCCAGACTAACCCTTGAGATGTGTAACATAATTTAGAAGTAGGTAAAACTTTTTGGGAGAGAGGATACCTGAGAAAGGAAAGCAAGCCACTCTTTTACTGCAGATACACTTCCAACCAACAGGGGCTCATAATCTGAAGTTTTTTCTTAGCAGACTAAGAAAATAGAATTGATTCAAAGAGTATTTTGACAATACAGCATGATGTTTATGTAATGAAGAATAATATATATGTTTGCATCTCCCAGGATAACTTTTTAATATATATAATTATATTGTGTATATATGTGTATATATATGAACACAAACACAGAAGCAATTGACAACTGGAATTTGATAGATTTCTGAATACAGAAGAGTGCCAGGGCTATGTAACTTCTGGGAATAATAATACAGAGGAAAATCACTTCACCTTTCGGTTCAGTGTCATGTTTTAGAAATCACTAAGAGTCGTCTTTGGTGCCATGCAGTAAGGGGATATATCATGCTTTCCCCAGTCTATCTGTTATAGTACCAAATATATGTTAGAAAAAAAATATTGATATTTTAAAAAAAAAAGCTATAAAAGGAATATAACAACTGATATTATGGAAACTGGGTATTAAGTTTCTCCTATGTGGTCCTTTTGGTTGATTTCCATGTGAACAGAAATCTTACATCATAAAGATTAAAGTTCAAGGCTTCTTACTTGGCAGCAAGGACTGTCAACAGGAAAGACATTCATTACTAATAATGAAAAAAAGTCATATCATTTTTCATCTTACCCAGGGAGGAAAAGGACAAAGAGACACCAAGACATTAAACTGTGTAGCTAACCCATTCTGTCCTCCCTAAGCCATAGTAATGGATGTGATATATGCAGGCAGAGACAGCTTACACTGACAAAACACGTATGTTTGTCATGCAATACAGCTTTCCTTTTTGTTTATCCTAGTGTGAGGCAATATTTGTTTAAACAGGAAAATGAATGTATTTTCTGGCTGTGAATTCTGTGTCAGGGCACCCATTTTCAGTGAATTTCATCTCAGTTCCTGGGTGTTTTCTTCATAATTACATAGATAATGTGTCAGTTTTGCATTGGAGGTTAGTTAGATAATCTGAACTTGGAGTTCGTATAGAGATTAGTTATTTCAGTCCAGGTTAAGTATCTGGGTTTGTAGTTAATGAAGACAGTTTGCATATCTCACTTCTGTTCTGAACTGCAATAAGATTATATAAATACATAAATAGATTTTTGTATAGAGGAAAATATCCTGATTAATATGTATACAGAAAAAAAGCATCAGGGTGCTTTTTCTTTTTTTTTTTTTTTTTTTTTTTTTTTCCTGGGTGGGTTTTGGGGGGTTTTTGTTTGTTTGTTTTAGTTTGGCAGCTTTTGTTTAATTAAGTGTAAATTATCTAAGAAAGTTCCCAAGTATATAGAGAGTATTTAGGGGGAAACATTGTTATGCTTCCCAGAAACATTTCTAGAAGATACAATCAAAAGCAAATTGTATATTGCAAACTCTAGAATTCCAGATCTCTTTTGAAATAAAAAAATAAAAATGCTTATATTTCTGGAAGGCAACTAAATGCTGTGTAGTTAACATGTTCAAGAAAAATAGTTGATACTTATGGTACATTACCATTGTTTCTTCTCTATAGAATTTCTTAAGGGACACAACCATCAATGTTTTCTAAAAAAACTTAATTGTTCTGAAGCAAAAAGCAAAACATTCTAGTGAAATTAAAACTGAAGTACAAGAATAAAATGTTCAACTAATATTAAAAAAAACCCCAAACATCCATTCATACTCGTTAATACTCAGCTTTATAAATCCTGTAGCTAAGGATACATTGCTCGGGAAACATTCACTTCATACCCTGGTGTTCATTTTGCACAGCATTCTAAAGTATTTTTGTTAAATGCCGGCTATTTCATAGAATCATAGAATCATTAAAGTTGGAAAAGACCTCAAGGATCATCAAGTCCAACCCAACACCGCCTAACTCACTAAACCATGTCCCTAAGCACCACATCTACATGTTTCTTGAACACCTCCAGGGATGGTGACTCCACCACTTCCCTGGGCAGCCTGTTCCAATGCCTGATCACTCTTTCAGTGAAGAAATTTTTTTCTAATATCCAGCCTACACCTTCCCTGGTGCAACTTGAGGCTGTTTCCTCTTGTCCTATTTGACTGTGCAGGCAAAGAAAACATACACAGTTAGAATGAAACTAAGTAGGAGTGTGTGTCTTTACAAGCAAAGTTCAAAGAGCAGCTATTTGGAGTGCAGGTGAAGGACACGTTTCCAGTGGTGTCACAGAAGGGATAACAAGAATTATCAGGGGCTGAGTATAGATTCAGGACCTCTGCTTCACTCTATGTGAAGGTGTCTGCTGCATTTTTTTGGAAGCCTGAGGCCTGACAGTTCTTAACCTGTTTCATATTGTTGCATGCCTATGACTAAGGGTCTCTCAGCCTAATACCATATATTTACCTTTGTTCATCCAGTCATGATGATTTATTGCCCATTGGGACAAAAATCTCTTGCTACAAAGAAAGATGATGCCTTTTCTAGCATTATTTTCTTCTGTTTATAAGTTATGAATGAGTAGTAAAGTCTTAAATGCTGATAGTTTTCCTCTGACTCTCAAAACCAAGTGAGTCCCATGAAATCCAGAGCATATTTTGACACAAGTGAGGTATGATAAACATGGGCAGGGGGGCAAGCAAGAGGCATCAGCCTTTGAGACCCATAGCTGGAGAGGGCTGAGCTAGAGGTAGTCCAGCTGTCTGTTTTTCACATCAATCAAATAGTGAGGGATTTGCAATATTTTATTAAGTTGTGTCCAGAAATGTGAAATTCATCCTCAAGATTGAGGATTAAACTTAAATTGAAACTTTTTGTAATGAAGTATTTGAGTTTATGCAATTGCCCTGTAGTTTCTTCTTAAGAAGCATGAGACAGTTTTTCAATTATGTGAGAAAACAGCTAAAGAAATGCAATATTTATGTTGAGGATTTGTTAATTTAAAAAAAGAAAAGAATGAGTTTCTTAATAGGTTCTAGCAGTTTCTGATAGGTGGCCAGAGAAGGATGGGACTTTTTTTCATGAACAGGACGTTGGCTCTTTAAAATCAGTCTGAATACCTGCTCAGATGTGACTGAGTAACACCTATTAAATAACTGTTAGAAGTTAATGGTTAAACTCTCAGGATTTTGCCCCTTCTCAGCATCTCACCCATCCTGGTACAGATCAGGCTGCATGTGCAAGTCCTGTATGAGCAGCTGACTGTTCTGCCCCACGTTCACAGTTTGAAGGCATCTGACAGAAGTGTACGTGGGCTGTCCCCAGTGAGTCTGACTATCTAAATCCTCTGGCCTGCAAGCTTGTTTGTGTAAGGGATTTCAGGCCACACTGGAGCAGGGCACTGGAGCACAGAAGAGCCTGTTCCCTCCACTGACATTGAAGCTTTGTAGAGGACAGAAGTGTCTGATTTTGTTGGAGCTGGGATGAATGCTAGACAGGAGAACAGAGAAAAATGAATGAAGACGACAAACCAAAGGTTTCTTATTTTGCGATTCAGTCATTCCAGTGGGACATACTATGTTATTTCAACTCCACATATTCTACATTGACGGAGAGAGGGTCAAGATGTATGTGGGAAGGATGTATATAACAAAACAGGATGTGTGAGTTCACATTACACTGATAAACTTAGGTCTGGTGTTTCACAGGCTTTATTTAGTTCACAATCTTACTAATGTATGTAATGTACTTTTGTCATTATACTTTATTTGGGAACGTGTTGGTATATGAAATCATTTAAGGGTGGGTACGTATGAAAAAAGTAAAAATAGTAAAAAATTTCAAGTTCCTCCAGTAATTAGGACTAACCTGGTGTGGACAATTCTATTTTGTTGATCAGATATTTTTGTTTTATCTTGAATAGAATAAATGAGATCTAGAGCAATCTTAGAATTGAGCAAATATTTCTTTGCATGTAGTATTTTCCAATGAGGGCAAATGCTAGGGAAAATCTATTAACTCAGATCAGTTGTCCATGTAAAGTATTAACATTTGCAGTTTGTTTATGATTTCAGGGAGGGGTATAGGTTTTCTTTTATATTAGTATCATATGTGATTACAGAGAGTGGTTTTGGTTTGTTGTTTTATCTGCTAGTAATATATGTCATAAATCCCTAACTAGCAATGAGTTTTCTTAAGCATTCCTTAAAAGCATTTCTGTAGAAAACCTAATACTCATAAACAGCATTAAAATGGCTGATGAATTATGCAGCAAGGCTGTCTTGTTCTTTGACCAAGTGAGTCTTATGGCAATTGAGTTATTTTGGCAAGATGTAGGGAAAAAAAATGATTGTTAAAGTTAGCTTTTTTTTCAAATGTGTTTCTTTCCATGTTCTTTCAGTCTTGAAAATCATGTTGGTTTTTCAGCAATAAGTTCTGAAATATTTAAGTAAGAATAATGAGTAAATGAAAGCACACCTTGACTTTGTGTCGAGACAAATTTTTTGAGGATTGTGAATCAGGTGTAAATTATTATCCACTGCTGGTATTGCCTCTTATTTTGGTAATATTTTATTGCAGAAACTAGTAAAATGAGATATTTTTGCATGTATTTCAACTTGAAAAGGATCACAAAATCATTGAGAAAAATGTTCCTGCTAACTTATCTGCAGCACTGCAGGTGTTTTGTGTTCAGAGAGCCCAGGACTGCATTCTCTGAGTGTTCACAATTCTACTAGTTTCAGTGGGTTTGGCTTGCAATAAATGGAGGGTGGAACAATACTACAGTTTCTTTACTATTTACTATTTGTACTTTAGCTGATGATTTTAGTTAATTTTGCCTTTGTTTTCCTTCGGTTTTGTTTATCTGTGTGATCTTGAAGTTGCTGTGTCTGGAGATTACTGGTGAGTCCTTGCATCTGATTTTGTTCTTGACTAATCTGTATTCCAGTGGAGACAGTTCAAATATTTGGTATTTTACCTTTTTATTGATACATAAGATTCTTACACCCCAGCAATGTTTCTTATCAGAATTAGGGAATGCAATTTTGGTACCAATAATGTCAGCTTGTAGTAAAAATCCATATTTAGGTTCAATACTAAAACTGCATCTATTCTACACATGATGCAGCTGATACAGTAAGGTATGTGCACATCTTAATAAGGGCTGAGATTGTCTCTGGAGGAGGGAGGGCACTAAGTACTCAGTGAGGTATGTATGGTCTGTCTTTGCAGAGTTCACTTTCAGGTAACTGGCTCTTACTAAACACTTGTAATTAGATGTGAAACCCTTGCTGTGTGTAGGTCACCTGGCTTACATTGACTGGGACCTGATGTTAGCACCTGATGGCTGTTTAGTGGCCTGGGTGAAATTCATGGCTGGTTTCAATTAGCCTCCTGCAGCAGAGGTATCCTCATCACAATTGGCACCTGTGATGGTAGGCTCAGGAGGGAGGCCAGAGGTTTGCAGAGGCATGTAGAATGATCTGAGGAGCCATTCTGAGATGGAGTCCTTATGGGTCAGGGCTGATGCAAATGCATGGAAGCATTAGAAGTTGCACTGTACTGTGTATAGTTTTATAAGAATGAACAGGTATGTTAGTATCTGATGTAAATAATTTGGTGATTTTAATTTAGTTAATTTTATGTTTTAACTTTATGTCTGTAATAATGCACAAGACGTAGACAGGATGGTGCTTTTTATTTGATGTAGGTGCTTTGTAGGTACAGTAACATAAATAAAAAGTTGCCTAGGCTTTGTGTTGCTTTGAACAACTACTTCAAAAACACGTTAGTATTTATGCTGTCAGTCCCCTATCCCTTAATTTAAATACAGTATTTGCTAATTAATAAGGTTAGCTGTTTGATGTATGCTTTTCTGCCTTGTTTGAACGTGTGTTTTGGAGAAGATCACTAGTCTACTGTCTCAAGCTTCTTACAGAAACATGTCTATGCTGTTAGTACCACTGAGAGGAAGGCACAAGGTTACCCGTGCTAGCTTTAACTTAGCTGTCTGGCCTAATAATGGTAACATTTCTGCTCTTTTTGTGCTCTTGGGATGTAGCTGTAGAGGCCTTGCACGGCAGAGAAGCTTGGTTTGGGGGGTGAAGCTAGAAAATGATAGATTGGAGATTTAAGTTAGGACAAAATGCCTTTTCTGTGTGTATGAGCAATTAGATACCATACTGGGAAGCACTACAAGCTGTAAGATAAGAGTTTGCATGCTTTCATGCTGTTTTTGAGAGTGTATTTAGCACCTTATGTCAAGGCACTTGACATACGTGTTATCTGACCTCATCACTATTGTCTCTAACTTTGTTAGAGCTCTTGAGCAGCTGAATTTTATCTATCATTCAAGTTTACAAAAAGATCATATTCAAATAAAAACTGTTGTTCATAAGCCCATTTTAGATCTTTTTTTCTTGTGTGGTTTTTATTTTTGGTTTGTGATATTAATCTATGTAGTTTTAATGAAAAAAAATAAATATAAATTATGTTGTACTGTATTGACATATGACAAAGAAAGGTGAACTTGCCTGACAAAAGCTGTGAGATACATTCTTAAGCTTCTATGTGGTCAGAATTAAACCAAAACCTAACCTCTTTAGTTAGTGTCTTTCATATTTATGATTTAGTCTGAGAGTCTTTGGGACTTCTTAAAAATAGGATATCTGCTTCTCTTAGTGTGTCCAGTCTATTTCTGATACAAACTGTTGACCATAACATTTTGTCACTTATATTGTGCACATGCAATGTGACGTGTATGTTTTGAGCTATCTTTCTTGGAAAAGTTCGTATTTCAAAGGGTGTGAAGGAGGTAAAGGTCCTATCCAAAATGAAAGGTTGTTTGATGTATCAGTAGAGCACAGGGAAGTCTGGTTCTAGATGCGTGAGATAGAATATCGAGAGAGTCTTAGAGAAAGTAAGGAATGTCTGATAATCCATATGTAAATATTCAACAAGAGTAGATTTTAATGCCAAGTTTTAAATGGTCTGAATCATGAAGGAAGAGAAACTTGAACTTTACACAGAAAGCAAAAGGAGTGGTAGCAGTACGACAAAAAAAAAAAAAAAAAAAATACAG
>WKFP01014382.1:336816-427980 GCA_011057875.1 Pterocles orientalis
AAAAAAAAAAAAAAAAAGTGGATTCCGTGTTACCAGTGTGGATTTCATTGAATAAAAGAAGTAGGAGAGGTGAAGGATGGCTACCATAACAAGAGAGAGTTGATTAGTGTTGATGAAAGCAAACAATTTCTAGAGAATATTGTAGAAGACTTTGCAGACTCTAGTTATTAGCTGAGGAAAAGGAGGACTCGGATGTTGAATGTGACACCTTCTCAGTTGAAGATAGAAAAATACCAATTAGAGATCAGAAAGAGGAGGGAGCTGATGCTGTACTTGTGAACAGTCCTGATAGAGGTTACACTAATGAAGCAATTGGAAAGGCAGTATGGAGAGGACAGGGTCCCTGAAGGATGCAAGGGAAAAAAATGGTTAAAAAAAAAGCAACTACTTCTTTCAAAACCAGAACATAGAATGAACTGGGAAAAAAAGAAAAGGCACAACATTGACCTCTGTATGTATCAGTTCCATAGGCAAAGCTACCTTTTTTTGCCAAAGCATGTAATACTTCAAGGGTGATATGGAGTCAAAATTCTCAAATTAAAAAACAAACCAACTCTTCTCCCCATATATTCTGGCATAGGAGGGAAGTTGGGTCATGACATCTGGTGGCTTTCTGTTGGAATGGTCTTTTGGAGAGTGTATAGCTGGCTCCTTTGGAAAGAACTGGTAGTGCTTCAGGATAAACTGAAGCTCAAAGCTACAAGTGCTTCCATTTTAATTCTCCTGAACTGCATCTTTATCTCTGGATGGAGATGGGTATTTATCTAGAACCCTTTGGGCTTGGCCATAAGAATTTTAGATGTTTTAGTTGAAAGTCAGACTGAGAGCCACAAGAAAGAATTAGAGATGAAGGCCTAGATTTTGAAGAGTCATTGAGTTCAATTTAAAACTGACTTAGTCCATCTTACGAGGTAGAGTCAAAATGATGAGGAATATTTTGACATTTACTGGTAGATGATGATAAATGAAGTCCTCAAGGGAGCTGTGGAGTTACTGGTTCATTGCACTGGCAGGATCACATGCTCATGGGGAGTGGACAGGCTGTAAACTGTACGCAAAGGACAGGGCAAGTGGAGACTCAGAGATTCATCTGCAGTTAATGGAAGATTTGTTGGTTTGATACATGACCATGTTAATATTTAGCTGTTATACACTGAAATGAGCTGCTGCATTGTGGACTAAGTCTGGTGGATTTAGATTCAGGCAGAATATATGAGAGATATCCAGCTGTAGACAGAATAATAAAAGGAGAAATGGTTTTATTGTAGAAAGAAATGGCACTGAGATGGTTAGTTAATTTAATTCCTACAGAGAAAAGTTACAACCTTTACATAACAATATAATTAATCTATCATTTATTCTCCTGAGATTTGACATTGTTTTAAGGTTTTTTTGTTAAAATATTAATGATCTTCCACAAAACCTAAAACTTCAGCAAGGTGTGTTTATGCTGCCATACTATATGTCCTTATAATTGCATTGGTGGTGTTTGGTGGGTGTGGTTTTTTAACTTTTATTACTATCACATGAAAACAAGCTCTAAATTAATGTGTTTCTGCAGCTTATTTTGCATTCCAGTGTAAATTCATTCCTTGTAGTTTCATAGCAGCAGCAAAGCATGAGACGTGGTGGTGCAAATCAAGGAGCAAAAAATTGGAGCAAACTTTTTGATGTATGTGAAAATTTTAGTTTAAAAGAGTGCATTTGATGTGAATAAAATAGCAATTGTAGTACTGCAAGTGACTTGTGTCTATATAAAATAAGAAAACAGTATTTTGTACAAAACCAAATTTGGGTGAAGTACATACAGTATATTCAAATGCTCTCTCTTTCTCCTATCTGGTACTTAACAAACAGCCCACAGTGGCAGCTGGCAAAGGTAGGCTTCATCATTGTAGAGAAAACTATAGACTTCTTTTTTTTTTTTTTCTGAGTAGCTTGTAGCCCTCCCATCCTACATACTGAAGCTTTAAGCTACTTTAACAAGTTGTAAACAATTTTCTGTTTTTAATATTCATTAATTTTGTATGCTACTTTTTTCTTTTAAATTATGAGTTTTTAAATCTGAGTTAATTTTCTAAGGATCATATTGTTACATCTTTTCATTTGGAATTTTGGAAAGAATATTACAGGGCAACACTAAACATGACACACTGATGTCTTCTTGCTAACATGATATTAAGAATAACCACAATACCACAATGGTAATTATTATAGCTGGACACTTCTGTCAAAGCAGTTCTTCACTGAAGCAGGCTTCTACCAGTGTAGGAATCTCTGCACATGTCTGTTTGAAAAAGGTTTGTGGTGTTGTGACAGTAGTCCATGGTGGCTGAAAGCACCTGTGTTTCTGCAAATGAAATGTTGAAGTGTCTGTACTACCCGTGTCCTGGGTTGAGGTGGGAGTGGGATTGACAAAAGATTTTGCTGCCCTGATTTCTATTTCACCTTCTTGGTTCTATTTTCCTGCTTCTTGAGTCAGTACTCTGAAGGCAACAGTTTAGATAAAGCTTCTCTCTTTTCCCCTAAAAATGTAATTGCACATCATTTTAGGCTTTCCTAAATCAGGGCTGCTGCACTCATTGCTGCCTGCTCTGCATAGCTCAGTCCTTCCTTTGTTCTGGCAATGTTGCATGTGCCATTGGGTGAGGAGTGCTTTCTGAAAGCTTTTCCCACTTCAGTTATCAGCCATACTGTCTTTCCAGTTATCTGGCAGCTGAGTCATTCATGCCAATGCTAGCATAAAAAGTGGATGGGAACACGTAGAGGGAAGAGAGCAAGGGCGATGGCGATCCCAAAGTAACAGAAGGTGCTTTGGAACCATCCTGTGCCTTCAGTGCACTGCTGTGGTTAGGCGCAGGCGTGTTTTTGAGACACAAGTCTCCTGATAAAATACTTTTTTCTACCCTTTATTTACTCTGCAAACTGCGTAGCAGATTCAGTTCCACCATCAGAAGCCGGGTACAGCCCGTTGTGTCGGAGTGGCTGGTTTGAGCGCAGGTTGATATGAGCTGCGTCTCCACTAGATGGAGATCCCGGTACGGCTCTGCACGGAGCGCCGGAGCCGAGAACCCCGAGGGGAGCGGGGCGCGGGTGTCAGGGGGGAAAGAGGGCTCCTCGGCTTGGGTGATAACCTGGCTTTCTACAGGGAGAAATCACGAGTAAATCAGTACTGACACAGTGCTGTAAACTCGCACAGAATTGAATCAGGATCAGGTTGTTAGGCCTGTCCTCTTGCCATCCTTTCCCCTCACCCCCCCCAATCCCCCCACCCCCTCTTGCTTTCTAAAAAATACCTACATACTGTAGGCCAGGAAAATGAGATGTGTCAAGGAATATACATCATCTGTTGGGAAGTGTCTCTAACTCCTTAAGGGCCGAACATATTCATTTATTTGTTTGTTTATTTATTTATTTATTTGTTTACTTTGTTACCTTCCCCACTCTCCCACCCCAAACACATTGCTGGGAATAAGGGCTCTTGGCTTCTCATGGTGTGAAAAATCTAGATAGTTAATGTTGAATGCTTATGAAATATGTATTAAGTGGTGCTAAAGAGCTTAACAGTACTACAGAGTCTTTGTAGACATTAGGTATGAAATACTGGAGAAGTCAATGGACATAACACAGTGCTTAACAGAAACAGAAAATTAGTGATTTGTATTTGCCTGAGGTAAGCATGAGCCTCTGTAATGTCTTGATCTTTGTGCAAAGACCTAGTAAGAAGAGCAATCTTAACAGAAACCTTAAATTAGAAATAGAGATTTTCATGACAAGCAAATATCACTGGAAGGATGAGATGTTGCCCGTTCATTAAAAAGAAGAGAGATAAAGCCTTTTATTTAGTCTTCTTGACAAATAAATTGTTTAAAAGCATCAATGATATTTCCCTAGTTTATTTTAAAAAGCCATAACACATGTATATTGGGAAATAGAATACTACGTGGAATAAAGGCCATTGTATTAATGATTGCTAGTAATCTGTCAAAATAAGTTAATGAAGCAGTCTATTTTTAAATTCACTGTATGCTGCTTTTCCTGGTTTGAAGTCCAGAGATCTATTTTTCTATGTGGTGTTAGGAGTGTTTTGAGAAAGGACTGCACTATTAGCTTCTATACCACTTGCCTTGCTTCTATACCACTACCACATCAACCATTTTTTAAGGTTGAGAGGAAAATATATTCTTCACATGGATAATGTAATATGCAGATGTGTTTGGGGTTTTTTTTAATGCTTGATGTCTGGAGGCGTACAATCTTTATAATGCTGTATGCTTTCTATATGTGTAAATTTGTTAGTAGAAGGTACTGCTGAGATAAGCTTGAAGTGTAAAATGGTGTGTGGTTTTGCAGGTGATCTCTTTCAGATTTTTTTTACTTGATAGAAAAGGCTTGACTGATTAGGAAGTCTGCTATGATAATTCTAGAGGTTAACTTTTAGGTTGAACGTTCACATTTACAAATTTGAACTTAAGTTTTGAGAAGTAGAAGTTGAATTCCAGATCACATCAAATTGAGTGGGTGATATTAAATGGAACATGTTGTACTAGATAAACAAATGATTGTAATAAAAACTGGTTTTGTATGTGTACCTCAGCTGTGTGAAAAAATGCTGTTAGTTCTTTTTGCTTTGTTTTAGAGGTTCTTTGCTTTCATGTTTTTATTTGGATATTTGAGGTTGATCAACACTTTGCTGTTAGTATTTTTTAAATGGCAGTCTCACTGTATGTGGGGTGAGGATGCATATCTGCCAGTTCTCTGCCTGTGCTATATGCTGAACACTGATAATCCAACAGGTTGGAAAAGGGAGTGTTGCCTCTCATGGTGGTGGTGTGGGCATTGCACCTCAGATGACTGTTATCGCTGGAGAAGAACTTTTTATTTGTATATTTCTAATTGAAGTCCCATAGAGGCTGATTTGGGTTGTTTAGATGGGTAGCCTCCTTTTGTTTTGGAAAAGGTTTGCAGTTGTTGTTAATTGATACATAACGGATAATATCAGCAATGGAGTGTGGGATAACCAAGTTCAGTTACTGACCCAGCAGAGCAGCACCGAGGCCACTGGAAGGTGTCATATGCTGTAGGTAAAGTGGGCTTTGCAATTGCGCACGTTGATTTCTGTAGAATAAGGGAAAAATCAAGTTATTAATGATTTGCAGATGAGATACTGATGGGGCATATGCTGTTGTGTGAAATTGCATAGTAGTTAGAGCGATACTCACTGTGCATGAGGATAGAAGGTCAGATTGTGTACAGTCATTCATGTACCTTTGGCAAATCTATGGTGGTACTTACTGTATATATAGGCATAAGTTGGAATGTGGTTATGATTGATGGGTTGGGTTTGTTAGAAGAGTGTGTATAAACAAGGAAATGGCTTTAAAGAAGAGACATTGATTTTATTTTTATAAAAATAAAACACTTTTTGTTCCTTTTTTTCTTTTTAGACATAATGACAAGTTATCCTTGGAAGGTATGAAAATTGGTAATGACTTTCCCCTGCATCTCCTGAAGTAGCATATATCAGGCTAAAGAATTCTATTTCTTTTTTAGATCTCTCGCACTACTGAATTATGTATGTCTATCTATTGTTTCTTTGTGTATAGATGATTTGGATAGTTAAAACATTTATGTTCTTGCTTTAATAATATGAATATACAAACGTAAGGTATTCATAGTATTTGTGGATCATATTTTTCTTACTTTTATTCTTTTCACACATTTCAAAGACCAATGAGAAATTTACTATCAATATTAGCTACATTTACACTACTAAATTCTCTTGAAGTAATTGTTCAACATGCTGCTTTTAAGAGTTTAATCTGGTTTATGGATGTCCTTTTAGCTGTAAAATAGTACAACAGACAGAAGAAACTTTTCTTAACCATCACCATGTTCCAGAACTTCACTTTGGGAAATTAGATAGACTTACATAGTTCTGAACTGTTTGGCTAGGAAGCATGCTGCCTTTGATTTTGACATAATGTGGAACAAGTTGGTTATTTGCCTCCTTACATAATGTATTTGTTTTTCATTAAACATTCTGATAAGGTCTTATTAAAGTACCATGTATTATTTATGGTATTTCGTATGAAAATGAGGTGAAGGAAAAATTTTATCAGCTTAGGGCATTTGCAGAATAACAGCCTTTCTCTGCTAGGAAAAAAAAAAAAATGAAGAAAAGCATGACATACTCCTGTCAGAACAGGAGACTGCTTAAGGCAGAGAGAAAGAATGAAAAAAGAAGAAAGGGCGTAGAGAGAGTTCATTTCTCCTTCTCACTCTCTCTTGCTCTGTGGTGTGTGGGGGTTTTTTTGCTGGTGGTTAGATTTTTGGTATTTTTGTTTGGGTGGTGGGGGGGGGGGGTCTTGGGGTTGTTTCTTTTTGTTTGGTGGGGTTTTTTGTTTTGTTTTGGGTTTTGGGGGGTTCTGTATCCAGGCTGTTCTAGTAGAGCAGTCCATGATAAACTGCAAAAGCATGGATGTTTCCTAAGCCCAAGCCAATTAAGTTTGTGCATGCTTGTTTTGGTGTTGATTGCGGAGTTCTAAATGCGTTGGTTTTGTTGCATTGACTGCTTTTGAGGAAGAAAGTGATGTAATTGAGTCTGCTGGAAAATTTTTGTTTTTGCATGAAGAAGACTTAGCGGATCTAAATCAGTCTCTGAAGCTTGTGTGGGTGCAGGTATGTGTACGCACATGTAGAATGAAAAAAATTTTTTTTTTAATACAGTGCCTGAGTTTCAGTGACATGTTTTGTATCTGCTTCCAGTTAAGTGGGGACTATTGTTAGTTTTTAAGGGTAGAACTTAATATTAAACCAGTTACGCTGTTGATGACATAGACTTCTCTTGTATGTGGGTTATTTATTTATTGTTGTTTATGTTAAACTCTTGATCTAAGATGTGTTTTTGTGGGAGTTAGATATCCTGTAAAATAAACATTTTTAAAATCTTCTACAGAGTCTTTTTAAAGATTCCCCCCCCCCAAAAAAAAACCTCAGGTGTTGCTTTGAGGTTTGACCTTCTTTTCTGAAGAATTAATATTTAATTCATTTGTCAGATTCTAATTAAAAATAGTAGTATCTTCTGTTATACTTGAGTTGTATCAAAGGAAAAAAAAAAAGAGACCTGTAATATAGGACCTCAAGGACAAGCTGTAATATAAATTATTTGATTTGCAGGTCACATCCTACTTTATTACATAAAGACTAACTAGATCTACTAATGAATAATTATTACTCCATAAAATAAAGGGGGGAAAAAGAAAAAGCCTGCAAGAGTGGAATACTAATTTGAGGTATCACTCTCAAAGTAAAAAGTAAACATTAAATTCTGAAAATTGCAAAAGTAATTTTTCCATGTAACCTGATAGGGCAGTCCTTTATAATAGATTGACTAGCTGTCAAATAAATTTGTAATTTTAGATGAGATGGGGTTTAGACCAATTTTAAGATACAGTCTTTCTCCAAGCCTGCTCCCCTCCCCCAGTAAAGTACGCACAGTGTGCCATAGAATTTTGTTTCATTCCTAGTGTTTCTGCTGCAGTGGTTACACAGATATTTCACAGTTTCACTGTAATGCTTTTATAGGCTTCTCTGGAAAACTGTATGGTGAAAGAAGAATAGGTATAAAATTTACTTGTATTTTAAAAAAGCTCATTTACTGATAGCACTGTGTATTTGCTGGAATCCTCTTGACTAGCCAAGATTCTTTCCCTTCCCCACTTTGTGCTTCATACTTTTGTCCTTAGAAGGGGAAAGCCCTTTTTATGTCAGGTGGGAGTCCTGGAAGGAAAAAAAAAAAAGAAGTGTGTGAATGTGTATGCGTGCGTGCAGAATCATAACAGGCATTCAGTCCCAGCTGGGCAATGACACTAATTGCCCAGATCTCATGGATGCCTGTGATGCAGCACGCTCACTTTCTCTCCTTCCCTATCCTCTCCAGGGATTTTTAAAATGCAGTATTTGAATTTTGGTGAGTGGTAAAGACCCTGCCCTAGGACCCATTTGACAAATGAGAAGCTGTGCAGCATCAGCACCAGCCGACTGAGCCTCACTGAGTCAATCTCTCTCTCTACTAGTCAGCAGCTACTGTTGTGAGACAAGCTTCAGCTCTCTCTGTCATTGAGGAAGTTGCATTTGCTCATCAATAGGCTGCAGGCTCTGTCTTCTTTTTTTCCTCTCTGTTAAAAATTCGTAGTTTCAATCTACCAAGTTGCCTTAGCTGACAGATGAATGTAGGGATCTAGCACTGGGGGGGAAAAAAAAGGCGTTCAAGAAACACTGTTTCTTACTGAAATAATTGAAAGGAGAAAATCCTAGTGACAAGATAGGGCAAACGTGCTTGCATGCAAGCCCCCTCACTTGTTCTACGTAGACTTCAGAACAACACCATGCAGCATCCCCTTACGGGTGCAACCTGCGTGGCACTGCCGAATGTGGGCATGTGTCCCCAGCTCTCCTGTGCCTTGACTTTTATGTACTTACAGCAGGTAAGTTTGCTTAACTTTTTCTTTTCCTATAGTGTCTGCTTTGTCGGCATCGTTTGGGGGATTTGTAATCTTGGAGATATTTTTTTTTGTGTGAATAGACTGTATAAATGTCTTCCTCAGTATGGAATGAATGTTGTGCCTGCACTTAAGAATGGTGAGAGTGAGCAGAAAATATGTTTTAACAGAGCATCAAGCCTTTCCTTTTTTTTTTTTCTTTTTGTGCAGTGTCTTTATTGATGCTGTTCATAGATATTTAACACAGTACTTTGACTGCATTTCTCGTGGATACTGTAGCAGAGTTTCAGCCATAAAGGACTGTTCTTTATTCACTTGCAGGCATAAATTATACTTCTAATGTAAATGTGCCCAATGGCAATTTTGTTTAAGCCTTCTTTGAAGCCAGGAATTTTAAGTCTGTGTTGAAACATGCTGCTGATTAAAATCAAGCTGATTTTTAGTTCACCAAAGAAAAGAGAAAAAGATTGAAAAACAGATTTATAAAGCTGTATCTGTACAGAATTAATACTTCTACCACTGAAGTATATTGGAATGGGTTTAAAAAAATGTTCTGAAATCAGGAAAACAATACCAATTTGTAGTCCATTTTTATGTTTATTCATTTAATATAATTTTTTCTACTAGGGTCTAGTATTTCTACCCCTCTCCCTCCCCAAATAATTTACTAGTTGATACTCTCTCTCTGTTGTAACATGAAATAAATAACTGGATAATAAATCATCATTTTTTAAACTAGTATTTTGGAATCATCATTGTATTCTATTTGTCTCTTTTACAACTGAGTCTGCTGTTGTAGAGAGTCATCTAGTAAGTATGTAGAGCTAAGACAGAAATATGTTATCGTGCAGAAATGATTAATCCTGTTTATTCTGTTACTTTCTGTTGAAACTTCAGGGAAGAAAATTCTTGTGCCTGCTGTAACAAATAGGGGCATTTCTTCCAACTTCCACTACAATAGTTTATATGCATATTGACTTCCAGGAAACAGTCTCTTAACTTTATTTCTGTTTTTACAAATATCTGCAAGATGTTTTACAGTATTTCTTTTTGTTCTTAAAGATTAAATAAAAAAGATTTAGAGCATATTTTTCTTTTTGAACATTTATTTTATATTACTGCTGAAAGAACAGAACTCAGGTATTTACAGGACATAAACCCTTCTATAGCTTTTTTTCTCTTCGATAGTGTAGTATAAACCATTTCTGATTTACAGCTGAGGAGAGCATAATTAAAGATTCTTGTATACGCCCTAGATTATAGAGGTATGTGGGAGGGATTCATATGTCTTCAATTAAAATTTGCATCAGATAAATATAATGTTTTTAATATTTAAATAAATGGTGTGTCATAATTAATATATATGTACTTAGTCGTTCTGTATTCTGGATATGTTTTGGAAATGACATTTATAGAGCAGCTTTAATGTTCCAGTGTGACTTGTGCACTTACTGGTTGTATACAAAATGTACTCCTGTATTTTGTTGGATTTGTTCCTTTGAGTTTGCCAAACAACAATTTCTATGTTGAAGATCCAGCTTTTGAAAGGAAAAATGTGAATTAAGGTGAGAGGTCAACATGGCCACACGAGGAGCTGATAAAGGATAGCATAAAGATGAGGTTAGGTGCTGTAATAACCTTCCTGTGCGAGCTATTGCAGTATCATTATGCAAACACATCTATAGTATGTCACTGCTTTAAGCTTTAGGAAACTGTGCAACCATAATGATTACTTTAAAATAGTGAATTCAATTCCATCTATTCCATTTGAGAGAAAGATGAGAAGTGATTGCTAATGCACTTTACAAAGTGCTATATCTAGTGGATAATTTTTAACTCTTTAAGTGGATTAACTGTCACACTGAAAGTATTTTTTTTAACTGTTGGCTTTTTCATCTCGTTAATCCTATTGTCAGTTTAGAATCATTCTGCCTCTACTAATCACAATTATATGTAAGTTTAAAAGTCATCCAAATTCCTGATGATAATTGTGGCAGGTTCAAAATTCTGTGCTTGTTGCTTCTTTTGATTGCTGGTTGGCATTTTAGTTATTCTAGATTCCTAGAGAGTCAGATAATTATTGTCTTATTTCAAATATGATTTATTCTTTTATGTATTTAGTTAAGCATTTCTTTAGAAACAGTTACTTTATCTCAAAATTTTTCAGGAAGGAAGATAGTACTGTGTTGACGTTACCTATGAAGCTAACATACCATGGTTCTGGTTTTAAACAGGAAAGGATAAGAAGTGGTTTATATTTTTTAAAAACATCAATAAACTTTTACCATGACAGTCTACTTAGGATTTTTTTTTCTTTTTTTCCCGTATCTGATAATTTCTAGCAAACCTACGGAAATACCTGTTTTGTACGTTTAGTGCAAATATCCCTATTTCACTGCAACTGTAAATATTTTTCTCACTCTAGGAGGTTGTCTATTGATCTTAAATACTGGTAACCTAAAAGCTTTATCTGGCAACTTAATAACTAGTGATTCCCCCCTGCCTGTGGACCTTGGGATCAGCAGTATATAGACATTATGTGAGCCTATCAAGTGTTTTTTTTTTCCTTTAAAAATCGCACTTCATTTATGTCTGCTTACTTGCACCTCAATTAAAATGAATTCAGACATTTGTATTACAGCTGAGCTCTCTCAGGTGTTAAACTTTACTATTTAGAATCTATGAAAAAGTTTATTCTCTGTTTTTGTGTGTATCTGCTAAATCCGCTAGTATAAAACATTGAAGTTTTATAATTAGGTATATGTCGTTCCTGAAAGACTATAAAAGGCATTACGTTCTTCTCGGGATGGGCAAACGGGTCTTCCTGACAATAAATATTTATGTAGCCATGAGGATGGTGGTTTTCTGTGGAGCTGTACTAATGATTTGGGAAAATTTGTGTTTTCGTAGTCATTTAAAATTGGCCACTATTTATTTGCTAAACTAACATTGCTTGGTCAGTTTGTTTAGTATAAATGGATAAATTGTTTTCCACAGTGAACCGACAGAAGTGCTCTACTACTTTGTCCAATCCTAGAAATTTAAACATTTCCTCTGATATCTTCCAGATTATGCATGTGTCTATTGTTTTAAGAGTTAACTGAGGAACTAATTTTTTTTAAAACAGTTTGTGCATAAAGGATGCTTTACCTAAAAACATTTAAAGCTTAAGCGTTGAAAATAAAGTTGAAGATAAGGCCTAGTTCACATTATAGATCAATTGTCCGTAGGATATTCACTTGAAAAAGACAGCACTATCTGAAGGATGCTTCTGAGTTAGTTAAGCTATTTGAAATGGTCTGAAATTATTTGGATGTTTTTACTAGGATGCTTCTAAGGTTAGGAATCCAGAAAGAGTTTTCAAACAACATTAAAATCAAAATGACTCTGTCAGGGGCAGCAATGAACAGAAGGGAGGATATGTGGTTTTGATTTGGAAGTTTTTACTACGTCATTATAAGGATAGGGACAATTGGGAAAAGTGTTTGGGTTTGAATTTGACCTAGCGTCAATATTTAAAGATACCAGAAAAGGGAACGCAGATTGATAGTGCACCCTATTGTTTGGTGATATTTTATGGTGTTAGAAATAGCTAAAAACATTTGTTTTCTCCTCCTTAGTACAACATCCGTGCAAGAAATTATTTCTGACCACAAGGTTGCATCAAATGCTAGTGAAATAATATTTGCAGCAAAATTTTGACTGCCCATACATTGGGATTTAGCGTATATTAATGGAGGCTTAGTTCTGTTAAGTGGTATTTCCCTGTGTTTACCTGACATAGGGTTATTCAGTTGGTATTTTCTGAGTAAAGTGACAAAGTCAACTGTTTTTTTTGAAACATCACATAATATTCCATGTCATAGTGTACAGTGGTGCTGTCATTATTTTAAAATTGGTAATTTTTTTTTTCTGTTTAATGATGATAGATGTGCTTTGTTTTAAATAGTGAAGTGGTTTGTACAAAGGGTAATTCCTCTTAAATGGAGCAATTGCTCATAGTGGACATTCACAGATCGAAAACAATTGAACTGAAACTTCAATATCAACCTTTTCTGTCTTTAACAAGAAAGTAGTTCACGGTACAGCTCTCATATCAATGATGAAAAGAATCCACCATGAAAACAAACAAAAACCAAAAAACCCTCCATCTCTACCCCAGCTATTCCATTAGTGCTTACACGGTAAATTAGTGTAATTTTATTTGGGCCTTAAGCATTATGACTATGGAGAAAAGCTGAATTCCCCGCTCAGTTACTTGTGTTATGCTTCTGGATCTGATGATTTATAGGAGTCTGAAAGACTTTTTATCATATTCTTTCTTCATGGCTTAATTCAATGTTGATTTATTTGGTAGCATTTTCAATTGATGTAGTCAATAGTGTCAATAATGGAATGAGGATTAGAGCAGATTATCTTTGTGCTAAAATTGTGTAAAGAATTAAAATGGATGAACAATTCCTGGATACAGTTTACCTTTTTTTATAGAGCACAATTCAATTGCTGAATGCCACCATTGCAGTTACAGTTCTAAGTATGTCTTTTGCAGTTTATACTTTAATGAGTCTTTGAAGGATCAAGTATGGTAGTTGAATTCAATAACTGATGTTTTATGATGACACTGTTCAAACCTATCATGAGAACACTATCTTTCTTTACCTAGTCCGTTTGTAGTACTTTGTGGCTCCCCTGTAAAATCAGTTAATCTGACTTAAGCTCATGAAAAGTTTAAACATCTGTTAGCTTACAAATTGGAGTCTTTGCACAGTTTTCTTCCTCAGTCTGCTGTTTCATGGCACTTTTCATGTGAGAACATAAAGCTTCTGCTTATAACTGCATGAGAGAAAAGAAGTCCACGTTACTAATGCTCACTCACCATCTGTTTTTCTTACAGTTAGGCCTTGAATAATTGTCCAGTAGCTGATGGACTGAGGGTAGGCAATCTTTTCAGGGTTTTCAGATTCATTTAACCAGCTGCACTGCCCCAAGAGAAACATAGTGCTTATTTATTCATATGTGTGGGGTAAACAACTGTAATTTGTCAGATAAATTAAAACAAAAAAAAGAATTACTGTGCTACAAACAGTATCATGTGGATGGATTTGCACCTAAGGGGGCAGTGTGACACTCTTAGGGAATTTTAGTGTATGAATGAAGCAGACCCAAAAGATGGGAGTAAATTGTTGCATCCCAAAGTACAGTTAATGGAGAAGTTAAGGAATGATGTCTTGATGTGCTGTTCATCTTAATTAGGGTAAATAAGATCATTTGGTATTCACCAATAAATGTCAAAGCTGGTATTTGAGACTCCACCTCTTGATTCAAGACAAATTTAAATGTTTACATCTCTTTTGTCTCACAAGAGCTGTTTTGTTGTATTCCAGAGACTAATGAGAAGTGGCTTAGAGCTCAAGTGCTACAGTTCTCATTCTGAATGAGAGCTAGTTTGGGGCATTTAACTACAGCCTTGTCAAACAAGGTCAGTCTCCTCTGACAATAGCAGAGGAGGTGCACTAGTTAAGTACTCCCCTCTTCAAATAATAAAAGGGGGGGGGGAACCAAAAAACACCAACTCCCCCAACCAACCAACCAACCAGAATCAATTAAGAAGGTTCCTTGCTGCTCTGGGATCAAAGAGCAGGAGCAGTTGCAAAGGAGCTTTCATGTGGCAGAAGCAGGTGAATATTTTTGGCTTAGAATCGTTGTTTTTATAATTAACCCTCTGAACATTTTAAAACACTTCAGCTGAAAAGTGATGGCTGAATTTTCTGTTGTGAGCTATTCATAAGTTGTCAATCTTCATTGATATTCGCTAAATATGTATATGGATGGTTATTTTTTGAAAAAAATATCTGGTGTGGTATTTCCAGGTATTGCCGGGGGAGGTGTGAGTGGTTTATTTAAGCAAGTTTTTTTTCTCAGGGCAACTAGTAGATATTTCATTCAGTTTGTTTAGATTTTTTTGACCCAGAGCTGTGCAATACTAGACTATGAAGTCTAGTATTTCTCAACTGGTGAAGAAATACTACCATCATGTTAATCCTAATTCTGTTTAAAATTTTTTTGAAATATTTAATAGGTAGTATAAATGAAAGTGATGAAAATTGTGACACTAGAATTTATCACCTTGCTTTACAGAGTTAGAATAATGTTAGTGGAAAGGAGAAGTCAACACCCTCTAAGAATCCTTCAAGCTTTGCTGCCTTTTAAAGGTGTATGTGGGATTGATTTATCAGTTTTAAAGTGTGATGTGTAGAACAAGAGCTCTCCTGAGGAACTCCTGTCATTTCTCTGCTAGCATTGCTCATTTACCTCTGAGTTGCCTAGTGGAGCGGCATTGACTTCTTTTACATTTTGCTTCCCCTCCTACTCTGTCAGTGCACCATCCCAGTGAATTTAATTAGAGAAAATAGCATATCTAACGTCTGTAGTATCCTGACTAGTTGTATCTGGGCCTTTGGTCTTTTGCACTGTAGCAGGCTCCAGCTGTGGAGAGATCTCGCTGTGTTTTGATCCTGCTCTTTCTCGTTGTGTTGAACACATGCAGAATCAAAATTAGATACTGTAGTAAGAACTGAAGCATTCAGTGAATTATTTTTTGTTCACAGTGAGTCACAGTTTTGTTTTTTTTTCCCCCCAAATATGGAAAGAAAGTGTGTGGTACTTTCAAATCTAAATACTTCATGAATAAGAATACAAAGTGCTTTTATCTTATACCATTTTCTTAAATTACCTTTTGATCTTTTATATCAAAACACACCAAAAATTCTTGGTTGTCTTATCTGTATCATCTTCAATATGCCTTTTTTGTAACTGTGCATAAATTTAATAGTATCATCTCATATATTTTTGAGGTGTGTATATGCTTATGATATGCCTTGCCTCAATCCTTTACTGACTTGCACTCACATTGTTATTATGTTTTTGTTATTTTGAAGGCTGCTGCTTTGGTTTTGCTTCTCGTAGCCTCTTCTTTTATAGCTATCTTCATTATCTCTGCTGTGGCCAGTAAGCCAAATTAAATAGTCAATTACAGGATTGATTATGGGCATGAAACAGTCTTCACAAACAAGGAGTGATAAGAAGTTTTAAAATATAAACTTATGTTCTCATAATGGCACCATCTTTCCTAAGACGGTGCGAATTTAAAGTATTTGAAATAAGTTTCAGTAAGCATTACAGAGGGAGACAAAAAACCTGTTACAAGTTCTCCCAGAGAAAAAGATCTTGTCAAAGCAGAGCCGGTGTCAAATTTTGGGGGTGAAGTCAGGCAGCCCATATATTCAATGAGTGTCCCCTCCTTTCTTCAGCTTTTTTTTCCTTGTCATTTATTAGTCTTATCTCTGGAATGTTACATGGCTCTGCATAGCTCAATTAATGCTCCATGGCAGGAGGAGGAAAAAAATGTCTCTCTCTTGTCAGAAGAAAAGTTATTTACTTTCAAAAGCTGACAGAATAGCACTGCAGGGGCTTCATTTATTTCCGTTCAGAATGTCATTATTGTGTAATGCAGAGGGACTTCTGCATGCATTGCGGCCTTATTCTTGTAATCTTTAGTCTGCTGGATGGCTGCATGAGTGTAAAATGGCACACCGGAATGTTTCCCTGTTCTGACTTCAGCTTGTTCACTTTTGCAAAGCTGCATTCTAAGTGTCTTAAATATTTACTGTTTAGATGGTGATAAATTCATTTGTCGGTGGTGCTGGTACTTGATACATTCGGAATCATGCTCTGGCCTAACTGAAAGAGTGATTGTATCCTTAGTTACCTTTATAATGTGTGTCATTTTTCCTGATGGGTAGCATATAGTTTGAGACTGCTTTTTCAGCATTACTGTCTCTCTGTCATACTCTTTCGTTTTTCTAAATATAGCCCCAAAAGGAATATTTTCGTAACAAATGTTTTATAAAGGCTACTTGCTGTTTAATTTCAAAGTCTGAAAAAAAAAATCAACTTTTTTTTTGTTGTATTTCATGTACTTAAGAGACAAGATAAGTTCAGTGTGTTTTACTGCAAAAATACAGGAGTATTCAGAAATTGCTGTTCCAAGAGTTTTAGAATTTTTTTTCCCTTCCTCTTGCTACCATCTTTTCCAGCTCCACTTAGAATACCGTGCTTAGCACATGCACATGACGTTGCCTGTTACTCTGGGGAAAGATTTTTGATATTCCTAAATTAAAAACACTGATACAGCTAGTTTCAGGACTTCATCATGCCCAGATATTGCCCTTCTTTCCGCCTGCTCTTAAAAAATAATAAAATGAATACTCCCATGGAAAATTACTTCATTTGGAGCGGAGTCACCTTTTCGGTGATAGTTGATTTTTTTTGTTGTTGTTGTTAAGAGTAACTCCACTTTCAGGAGCTGTTTTTCAGTTTCTTTTTCAGTTTAAAACTAAACTAACTAAACTAGTTTCAGTAAACTAAACACTTAAAAAATTCAAAATATCATCAATAGTATTAGATTTTGTTTGAATACAACCAGTCTTTAAATTAAGGGAAAAGGATTCTGCTTCTAAATGGGCTTGCTTGCTTTTTTCCTCCTTTTCTCTTCCTCTATTTGCAGACATAAAATCCAATAAATTTCTGTTGCTTTTGCTGCGCTTGAGAAAAAGGAAAGGAAAAGTGCAAAGCTATTGGGAAGCGTCAAACACGGAGAATGAAGAAGTACATTTCATAGCAGCCAATTCCAACCCCAAAATCCCTGTTGTGCAGGAAGGCTTTCCAGCTCACACAGGAAATTCAGCCATTGCACAGCATCGTATTAATGATTTATACACACAACACCACTGCTTTTGTTCACTAGCAGAGCCAGGTTGTGTTAATAAAGGAATTTCAGGGAAAAGGGTCCCAGCATGCTGAGTTGTTTTGCTCAGTGCAGTGGATGCTGCCTTCATAAATCAAAGGAATTTAGTGCTTTGCAATATTTCAGAGCTGCTGAGGGTGGGTTGCATTGGTTTGGTGGTTTGTTTGTTTTTTGTTTTTTTTTTCAATCTAATTCACCTAGGAATATTTTCATTTCTTTTCTATAAAGAATGAATGAACTACTGAATGAGATCTATCTCAGCTGTTTTAGGCTTGATTGGTTTGCTTCACAGTGGCATTATACTTCCATTTGTTTTCCATTTGGTATTTATGCTTTATGGTGTTGTCTATGGAAAGAGGCTAGCATGATTTTATTAACATAAAGAGATGCAGATCACATTATATTCTGTCTTGTTTCTTAGCTAACTAAATAAAATGTAAAGGCAAAATATGTTTGTACTAAACAAAGCAATTTTGTATTATGTATCAAAAAAATTACTAACATTCAAGCATTTATCATTTGAAAATCAAGATAATTTTTTATTTGCAAAACTATGCTTGCATGTTCTCTTGTGATACATGTGAGTTTTAATTTTGAGAGTTGTTTTTCTAAATCTGAAAAATTTGTTTCCTAGTAGCAGCTACAGGATTGGGTACTTTAGTTTTGTATTAATGCACATAATGATTCTTTTCAAATAGTGGGTCAGTATCGATATTACTAAAGAAAATATGTATCTACATTTGGTTATAGAAATGAAGGATTTTTAAAAAGCTCTCAAATTATGATGTGAAGTAGATTATTAAACCATGTTATAGGACACTCTCCTAGAAAATAAACATGTTGATACTTATGGAATGTAATCTTTCCATTGCTGTTTTACAAAAAGGGGTGGAGGTAGAAAATTACAGGGAACATGTTTTGCCATCAGAGGGAATCTGGCTTTCCAAGGGAATCTTAAGAGTGTGTGTTACATAGCAGGCACTGTTTTTGGTCTATTTGAGTTATTCAGAGTCCTTGACTGAGGTAGCTTTGCGTACAGAAAATGTGCCTGCCCTGTCCTGGCTTTGTTAAAATAGAAAATATCATTCCCTCCTGGCTGTATGAAAGTCAACAGTGTGGGAAGCAGTATTGCAGAAGTTAAAGCTACTTATTACTGAGAGGCATTTTTTTTAAGAGTTTGTTCTGTTGTCTGAAGGCAGATAAATACTGCCCTCTCCATTTTCATCGCTGGTTTAAATATCACAGGTTAATATAGGACAGGTGACCGGTAAATGAGGTTTGTGTTTATACAGTACCATCTTTGTATTTGTTTGTCCTCTGTTATTTGGGTGCATGAGTGTTTCATTGTATTTAATTATGTCTGTGAGGCACAAGACAACAGTCAACATCTGCTCTATTGTTTCCTTGGTTTACAGATAGCTTTGATGGTTTGTTAATCTATTTTTCAAACAGAAAACAGGGAAACAAGCTGCACCCATATTATGTAATTTTGTAAAGGTACATTATGTAATTAGTTGTCTAGTATTTGCACAATAATTTTTTTTTGGTTTAATAAATGCTACTCCATTAAAAATATGTCATTATCTCAGGCAGTTTTTATTTAATAGTAAATTTCTAGTTTATGATATATGGGTTGATTTCACCACTACTGAATTGATTTCACCATACATTTTATATTTAAATATTATGCTTTTGAGTTGTGAATGTTAGTACAAAAATTAGAAATGTGTAATTACTTTCCTTTATTACTGAAACTGCTACTGATGAACTCTTACTGATTACAGAAAAAGTATTAATTAACTTCTATTTTTGTGTAAAAGTTTACACAGTTGCCAGAGCGTCGGTTGGGAAGGCAGTGATCAAACTGCATTTACTCTCGCAGACCTTACTTAGGGCAGAACAACCCTCGATATTCCTCTGCCAAGAGAAGTTGAACTGTACAAGCAGGGAGACATCACTGTGGAACTTGACTCTTCTACAAACGGATTTCCTGTTGGAAGAGGGCTTGTTTCATTACCTTTTGAAATTTTTTTTGTTTGTTTTAACATACCTGTCAATTGTTCTAAGGTTCTTTATGTAACACTATGTCCACTATGCTCTCTCAGGATGGATGAAGGTAAATCACTAGAAAATTCCAAATACACAGCATGTGAATGTGTTTGCCTCAAAAATAAAATGTAGAAGAAAATTTTCCAGACACTAATCACAAACAAATCTTTAAATTAGGCCTTTTGTAGTTTTTTTATCATCACAGAAAGTCACATGTTAAACACCTTTAAGAAAGAACATGAGTTAGTAGCATTTTCACGGGTATTGAGCTGCCAGTATATACTGTTATAGAGCTACAGGTATCTATAGCTGTTACATTCGAGGCCTTTGAAATGCTGTTAATGTAATGTGGTTGTTTTGCATACACAGGTTTTCCATTGAAATAAATTTGTTCAATGTTGTTTTTACATTAGCTAAACTACTCTGTATATACTTAAAAAAATGAATTCAATTGGAAAAAAATGTAAAAAAGCATAGTTACCAAGAAAAGTGTGCATTATTAACTCAAGTAGGACTGATGTTCCAGGTGCTTGTTTAAATGTCATTTTGCAAAATGGCACTCGGTTTTTAGCATTGAATGAAAATACACCCCTTTTTTGTGCAAGGACTTACTTGTTAGAAGTCCTTTGTAATCTCCCTCTTGCCTGTCCATGTGCATCAGCAGCAAAAGCTGTGAACATAAAATGGGGATTTCAAATCTGTTCCTTAAAGTGTCAGTAAATGCTTCTCAATAGATTTGGAGGGTTACACCTGTGGTTTTGACTTCCCACAAACGTGTGACAAATGGAATCTCAAACAGGAACTTCTAAATACAGTTGTCTAAAAACCAAAGGAATGCCAGTGCTGTTTTTAGGGAACTTTGTTTTCAAGGTGTTTTCAGAAACCTCCTTTGGCATAGGAGGGGGGGTTGGAACGTGGTTTTGTTTAGTGTTTTTTCTGTAATGTTTATGGCTAAATAGTTTGTTGGGGTGTGTCTGGGTTTTAGGAACTGCTCATTATAAACAAACACAAATGTTTGTATACAACCAAACCATGAAGGTGGCTTCAAATGCATGTGAGGGAATGGAGCATTCCCAAGCTTTTTTTCTGGTGTGCGATGCAGAGGTGGATTTTAATGGGAGAGAAGACCAGGATCAGAATTTCTGCTGAGGTAGATCAACACAGTTTATTGACTTCCACTAAGGATGTGCTGTAAAAGTAATGCATTGTACAGTTTATGTGCATTTTCTCTCATCATCATATTCTTGTATATTTTGCTTGAGAGAAGTTTTAAGTGCTTATTTACACTAAAGTTATGGAAACGATGTGTGCCCACTTCCAGCAGAAAATGAACTGTTTTATGAAGCTGTTTGGGAAGGTTTTACTTTCAGAGGTGTGTGAAGGAAGCCGAGTTACAGCAGGTGGCATCTGACCTGCGACAGTGGTGGACACTGGTTACTTGCATAGCTTCCCAAGGAGTTAGGGCTACAGAGTACAAAAGTGTTCAGTATTTTGTTTGTATGATCTTAAAGAGCTAACCAGGGCTGAACAGTAAAGGATAGTGATTCAGGAAGTCTAGCTATTTTACTAGTACCACAAATGGCCGAATAGATCAGTAGACAACAACAAAGGTAGTTAACTTCCATTGCTTATGCAGTAGTCCTAGATTACACAAGCAGCTAAGGAAGCACGCTGTGAAGCAGCATTATCATTAAGAAAAATTTTGAAGGAATTATAAAAACCTTTGAACATAATTTCTATAAGAATTCACTAGTCTCAGCTGACTCATTAATTATCCTGAAATCTGACAGTACTGTAAAGCAGTGTCATTGCAATATCAGAGACATATTCCAATAATAGCATTTATAATCCAGATGTACAAAAATTATGTTTGTGGGAACAACAGAATATGAACTTTCAGTGCAGTTCATGTTTGTTAAGCAACATAAGTCAAAACTTATAGGGGAATGTTACATTTTTTGTTTTAATTTTTTTCTGGTGTTAAGTAAAATGCATTTTGGTGTGTTGCTTTTTTTCTAAACAATATCATTGGTTGCATTTCTTCAGGTTAGGGACAGATCACTTGAAAAATACTGAGGAAAGATAAGATGCTCTCAGTCAAAGAGTCTGAGTTAATTTTTTAATGTCTGATCCTCCTTTGTTGCACTGCAGGAGAATTGGGCACATCTCAGGTTTTAGAAGGAGACTACTTAGTCTTTGTCTTAGTTCTTGCAGCAATAAAATCTTACTCATATACAACTAATAGCTGTAATATCAGCTAAATTCAGCTAAAGTACTGATTTCAATAAAAATAGAAATAATCCTCTTCTGTTGTCCGTCTCTGTACAAGTTTACACCTGTCCTTTGCTGTTGCCCTCCTGGGACACTGAAAAAGGTTGATTAAAACCTATATGAAGGGAAGATTAAAAAGGCCATCCTTTCTATACTCCCTTCTAATATCAAATGGAATTAACCAAAAGTAAAAAAGTTGATAAGTGGATGACAGGAAAGGCTCTTGCCATCTGGCATTGGTACAACAGTGTTCTTCAGTGCTCATCTTATCCTCTTCTGTTATTCTGATCAGTAGCACAATCCCCGAAGGTTTACATTGTTCTGAGGAAGTTGTGAGAGCTAACATTGGAAATCAAGTATTCACATGAATTCAGTACCCACTGTGGTTGCTGAAGAAAATCAACTGTTTGGTAGAATAGTTACTTAGGACTGGAATGTATAATGAATATGTAGAAATTGTCTAAGAGGTCTTGGGGGAAAGGAGGAAAGAAAACGTGATTTTTTTTTTTTAGGGTGAAATCTATTTACTGTATTACCAGGAAGTTTTGTTGAAGCTTAATCCAGGGAACTTTACTCTTTCAAAGTAGTTTCCCTGTGTATCAGCTGTTTACATGAAGGTGCCTGCAGAGAGTACGAGAGCAATTCCACTCATTGACCAGACCTTGGTCGCAGACCCTTAGTCTGTTGGGCAGAAGAGATCTAACCCGTCTCAGGAAAAGGCAGGTACTCCTGTGCTATGTAATCTGTTGGCTGGATAAGCCATACACAGCAGCTCCTGTAAGACATTAGACTGAGTTTAGGAGTGGTGGCTGAATTGCTGAACATTGGATTGAGTGTGTCTCCAAACAGTTGCATTAGGAGATACCTTCAAGACTGAATAGACTTCAGATATAAAGTAGCAATGAAGTTGAAAAAGCTTTCTAACTTTGTGGTATGCAGATTTGGACACAAACTTTGTATCAACTGTAGCTTCTAATGCTTTCAGCCAAACCCTGCCTGCCTTAGATGCTCCTAGTTTGTAGTTCTTCGCTAAACTTCAGTACTTAAAATCTATTGCTGATGTCTTGAATAGAGTTGAATTATAGCTTGCATTACATCTATTGCATTCAAGTCTTGATATTTTATCTCTGGAGAATATGAAACTTGTCAGTTCTGAGCAGAAATTCCCTCTGATCCCTTTAAAGACCTGGAGGGTCTTTATTATTTTGGGGTTTGAATAGGCTATTTCTCCAAGGCACCCTGTTTACTTAGGATATCTACCCCGTGCTGGTTTCTGCGCTCAGACCATTGCACTTGGCATAGTAGGGTGCTTGAATGATGTGCTTATGCAGTCAGGAGGCATGATTTAATACCATCTCATGATTCACCATGCAGTTCTATTAATATAAACTTTACTCAGGGGAATGAGTAGCTGTTACTTGTCAGCAAATCCCGTGTGTATTAAGGGAGTGAAGTTGTATTGAAAGATCCTCACAGTGATACTCTGCTGTTCCCAAGGGAAACAAGTGAAAACTGTACTTTGATGAATAATGAATGTGCTAATTGGGGTCAAGAAGAAGTCATAGCTTCCTATGATACAGCAGTCAGAGTAGCCTGACTACAGCGATAAAGAGAAGTCTGTCTGACCAGATTTGGCAATAAAAATATGTGGCTCTCTGTTCTCTCCACGCAACCAAAGCCTGATAGATGACAGTGACAGGCAGGTGGCTTGTCTGTTCTGGAATACACCGTTATGTGCCTGGGATCCTGTTTCATGCATGCTGGTGTCAACAAGAAGATGGCCATGAACTGATAGAGAGTGAGACTGGTGGTGTGTGTGCTTGAGTATTGGCAAAAATCCTGTGTGGGATAGATGATAATCTATCATGGCATTTCTTGGGTGTATCAGTAGGATTCATTAAGAGTGGGTATTGATTAGGAGTCAGTTTCTTCCTGTTTTGCAAGGAAAAATGTGTTTTATTGCTGCTGGTCTGTATTTGCAAATGAATGTACCCCAAGGGGAAGATTACAGCTTGTTCCTACCTGTTGGCAAAATACAGGCAAAAATACATATTTCCTGGGCATCTTGTAGCCCGCACACAAAAGAGAAGAACATGTGAATCAGAAGGAAGAAATGTGAAAGTACAGTAGTACTACATATTTAGTGAAATGCATATATATAGCCTGACTTCTTAAAAATAAAGATATGTGTGATACTGCTTATCATTATGCCGCTGGAAAATGTGTGTCATTTTTAGTAGTTTGGCTATGTAACTACATGATGTCAAACAAACGTGATTTCTTGAAAGTGTTCTACATTTCATACAAAATTTTCATAACTGCTTAACTTCACATAAATTGGAGGCTTATCTCAACTTTCTAAGATATGGCAGATAAACTTAAGAGCAGAGTAGTGAAAGATATCTGAAGTAGCCTGGAGATGGGAAAGTTTGTTCTCAAAGACACCAATAGTGAAAATACAACTGATTTTGTATGTTATCCAGCCAATAGAAATTATATAATAAATATAAATATATAAATAGCCAGTGTGGAACTCTGTATAAAAGAGGAAAACAATGTAGTGCTCATTAAAACATAAGAAACACAGTGAAGACCTTTGCAACACATCTTCAACACTGTGAATAAGTGGTAGCATATGCACGTCGGAATCAACTCTTGGTAGTTCATGGAATCATGGAATGGTTTGGGTTGGAAGGGACCTTGAAGATCATCAGTTGTTCACTGTAGTAGCTAGGGTAGGAGTACGCTGAAGTGAGTCCTTGAAGGTGATGGCGGGTACCATATAGTTGCTGAAGTAGTAAAAGCATGTGTTGTGAGGCAATGCAAGGAGGGAAAGGAGAAGTGATCTTTGTGGGAGCAGTTTGCTCCTGATAGGTAATGTAGTTTTCAAATAGAAACTATAAGTTCAGAAGAAAAATGTTTCAATACCAAATGTGCTGAATCCCACAAGTGTTCCACGTAGTTGAAAAAGATGGGCTCTCCCATTTGTGAACACTTTCTATATCTAGTGTAAGCTGAGATGCTTAATAAACTCAACAAATGCTGACAGCATCCAAAATACTCATATCAGCATAAGATCAGTAGATGTCTTTGATTTGTATATGTGATATTTTCTACTTTAAAAGTCACTAAAGTATCCACGTTGTATTTTGGTTCTGTTGTTAAGTATAATGGGAGCTGGCTGGGGGATTGATACTTGGAATGAACAGCTCCTACGTGTACTTCAAGATTTGCTTGAAAGAGTGGAATTGAGTCAGCAGCTGAGAACAGGGGTCAAGTCTGGTGTGGGCTTCTAGTGCCCTTGAAGAGCCTTTTGTCTCAAATGGTTTTTGCAGAAAGGTGGAAATGGTCTTTGGAAGACAAGTGTAGTAGTTATGAAAGTGGCAGCAGTCATGGTTGGGAGAGTGCGGGAAAACATGCAGAACATGATCTTAAAGAGATTTCATTTAATGCCCTGGGTCTGCTTACCTCAGGCAATGCTAATCAGTGACAGCTAACCTTGTCTTTTAGAGCATGCACGGGGCTGATCTGGTACTGATCTTTTTAGGGACCATAATCTAAAGTTGCTGTGGACAGTGGAAACTACCAGGAGACTTGGAAACTATTTTCTCAGTTTGGGGTTTTCCTTTACCAGAAAACCTCTGAGAAATCTTAAAGAGAAAATTAAGAGCATTTGGACAACAGGAAAGGTGGCCAGAAAAATGGGAGGCTTGAAGAGGAGCTTAAAGCAATGAAATATGGTATTGCAAAAGCTATGAAGAGGGTGCCAAAGTGGTACCAGAATTATTTATGTTCTGTGAGAATGGAAAGTTAGGCTAATGTCAAAAGGAAGTAGGAATTATTTGAAGTTTATTGGTGTTGTAGAGCATTTGGAAGAACCATTGTTTGTGGTATTTTGAACTTAGATATAGATAATTATTTGGCATAAAGATGGTCTAAATAGATTACTTCTATCAGGATACAGTTAGAGCATACATCACTGATTGGCACATGACTGCGTTGCAGGGATCTGCCTTTTTCAGGCCATGTGGCTCTGGAGAAATTGCTAAAGTCTTTTTTTATCTTGAACCATAGCAAAACTAGACATCTGCTTTTTTCTGTGGGAATATTTTGCTCATTGTCTAATGCTCCATTTAGGTATTATATGCAGGTGGGATCAAAACTTCTTGCTAAATTTTTATTTTCTTATTCTACCTGAATGTGTAGTTTCAGTTTCAGGCATACTTCTGGCTTTATTTCCTTCTCGGTACATCCATAATGTACAGTAGTCTCTGTTTCCTTCCCGTTTCAAATGACTTTTTAGCAAGTCTGTGATGAAGTCATTATTAGAACACTCCTGTCAGTAGCTTTAGTTCTCTGCTAAAATATCAGATTATGGTATTAGACTGCTGAGCCTGAAATACTTATGTATTTTATGACCTTCTACTGGTACCTTAGCTTGCTTAACCTATGCTGTTCACCTTTAAAACCAGCTTCTTTCTGGGAGTCAAGTTCATAACAGGACTACTCTGCCAGTTTGATTGTTGTTGATTGTAGAATAATTATAGTCTCTTACGTTAACCAGTTCAAATAATATGTTCTATTATTCGTGCGAGAATAGTCTTTAATTAACAAGTTTTATAAAGGTGTGTATTGCACGAGCTTCTTGGCTATGATTCAGGTAGTATCAGCTGGGATTTTTCAGTCCAATGTGACTAAATTCTTATAGTGGTGCTAATTTTTAAAACTGCAGATTCATTTTCACAACTGATACCTGCCTTTTAGCAAAATTCTGCAGAAATGAAGAAAACAAGATGGTATAGTTTATTTTTGTATAGATGTATTTTATAGATAAAACTGGTTGTCATGTATTTTCTTGTTATTTTCTCATCTTTCATTTTTAAAACCAGTTTTCAGTTTCAAAAAATCCTTGAAAAATTTTAATGAAAAAAAACCCCTATGGGTTTGGAAACATAGCTGAAAGAAACGTGCCCCCTGTTAGCATACTGAAAATGGCTTAACGTCATTTTTTTTTTTTTAAAGCATTACAATTTTCTAGAGTTTAGTGAAAGTGCAAGCTGTATAGTTGTTTAAAATAGATGCTCTCCCCTTTTCCACCCACACACAATTTTTTGCAGGGAATAAGAATCCTGGAGTAGGCAGGAAGTAAGTACTGTCAACATCAGTGGCTTCAGACAGGTGATTGATGTCCATAGTACTGACTGTTCTGGCTTTGTTCTACTGAAAACATTTAGGCTCGTGCTTAACCTTAATCATGCTAGAGGTCCAGCTAAAGTGAAACAGCATTATTAGTGTATTTAATCCTCTTCTGGCTCATTCTCTGAGTCCTCAGCACTCTAGCACTCTTTATGGTCAAATTGCATGTATTCAATATATTATTGCAGAACAGGAGTAACCATTAATGCTAACTAATGGTGAACTGTAAAATTTAAGACAAATTTTCTTTTCGTGTGGCTGGGAGGGAGAAAAAAAATATGTTGGTATAAACTGGTGAAGCTGATGTAGTTGCATTGGCATAAGTTCAGAATTTGGCATGGGGCGGAGATGTGAGTAAAGCTGTATTGTACTTCTGTGGTTTTGATTCACAGAGGTTTGTGCGAACTTAGGTAGCTGGTGCACACATGGGACATCATCAAAGAGCCCAACCAGAAAGTCAGAGCTTGGATTTGGAGTGCCATATGGCTATACATTTAGAAGCATGTTGTTATAGTGGGGCAAGCAAACCATCCTTTCATTAAAACAGGTAACTACAGTTTATTTTCAAAGTTTGTTTTTATATGTTACAATCTGCAATGTAGTAAATATAAATGCATTTTAGATGTTCAATATTTTCATTATTATAGAATGTTTATACTGCTTGCAGAGGACTGGAAGGGTCCTCCTGTAAATTGCTGAGTTCAGTCTGCTGCTACTACTGGCATCGTATAATTTTCTTTTATGGGCTATCCTTTTTTGTTACTGTGGATTTAGAAGGCTGTGCTAGACCCTCACTTAGCCAGCACTAAAATACTTTTAAAAAATACTTGGAAAAATATATAATTAGTTTTTCCTTGATTTTTAGTGGGTCAGGATTGTCTTTGGCTTAAACAGTCTCTCTCCTGCTGTTTTCTTCCCTGTTGACAGATTGTTTTGCTAGAATAAACAAAAACAACTTTTTTTTTTGTTCCCATTACAACATAGTTGCTCTATTCCCCTGAACAACACAGAAAGGACTTTCTCTACAGCTCTTTTAGTAGAATTTGACCTTTTTTTTTTTTAATGTGGATGAAGGGAACTGTATGGTATTGTTTAAGAAATTAAGAAATACTGATAATTTGCCTTTTCAGATTTGAATCACACTAGGAGCTCAAATTCTCTAAACAGATACAATGAGGTTCTGCTTTTCTTCCTCCCAAGTTTAGAACTGAAGTTTCTGTTACAAACAGAAGCATGACCTTATGTTTTGTAAGGTATTGAATTTCATCCCATTTCTAGTAATGCAGTCTGTAAGATTGAGCAATTCTTTCTATATAATATTCTTATCCTTCTCATTCTTGACAGTACCTTCCAACTTTATGTCATTAGGAATTTCATCAGCATGTTGCCTTGTGACAAAATTATTAATGAAAATGTTAGGCAAAAACTGTCCCAAAACAGATGACAAAAAAGCTTCCCTTGAGCCTGTTCTTCCCTGTACAAATCATCTTGCTCCTTAGGTTTTCTAACATCTTATCAAGTACATACATGCTGAAACAAAAAAACTACTAGGTATTTTTCAGAGCAAGTTAACAATCCTTAGTCCCACTGGAGTTATTTGAGCAAAGCTTGCAGAGAATACATTTTATAATTTCCATTCCTAGGTGAAAGAAATCTTCTTTCTATTCAAACGCAGCTCACTCTGTTAGACCAAACAAATAGGGTAACAGTTAAAATGAACACTTTTATTTTTTTTTTAGAAATGAGATTCTTCTAAATAAGTTGTAATGGCAACTTGCTTTCTCATATATACCTTTTGTTTGTATATTTCTGCATGACAGTTAATAACTGGTTTTGTATTGGAATTTATGAAAATCTTTTGGCAAACCTGAAATGTGTCAGCATACTGTGTGCTTAATAATTGAACTGCAGGGTTCTGTTCCTTAATAAGAAAAGAGCAAGAAATATGATTAATAGCTAAGCATAGTCAGATAACTAGTGTGAACAGTATTATCCCCAACAGAAAAGTGAAGCGATTCTGTAACAGGAGATGGAACTAGGTAAACACCACTTCATCATGTGACAATTGCTGTCCTCGTTGGCAGTCTCTCAAAGGAGCATCAGAGAGGGTCACAATTCAACATCTAAAGTTAGAAATTGTGTAAGGCTGATAGTAACGCAGGCCAACATGCAGTTGCTATGGTAGATTTCTAAATCGTGCAACATGGCTGCCTTGATACATGAGAATCAATTACTGAAAACCTTTCATGATGGTCAAAATGTGACATTAAATAATTGAGTATCACATCAAATCTTGTCTGCAATTAGTTATCTAGAAAAGTAATTATGCAACAAAATCAAGTAGCTGAAAGTAGTGATGTGAAGCACCCTGGTTGTTCAAAGATTGTAGGAGAGGGTGTTTTTTTTTTTTACTTGTAACATGAAGTTTTATGTATCTAAATAATTCTTTATTGAATTTTAAAAATTTTGCTCAATTGTAATTCATGTCATTAGTTGTATCTGCAATAGAAGATACATTGCACATGAAACAGGTGTTAATAAAGAAGTTTGTTTTGTCTAAAGTAAACGTGATTCGCTGCGGAAGAGAATGTCTTGCAAGTAGTACATTAAAAAGCAAATCTGTTTTGTTTAGGGGGAGAACAGCTTGAATTTTGCTTATTTTGTCTCTTACGCTAAGAGTGTAAGTTTAATCGAGAACAGATATAAAATACTCTAAAGGTCAAATTCATTCCTTAAAAAAGCTATGATAAATGTAGCAACATAGATGTAAAAGGTTAGAAAAGCCATTGAAATATAATTTGCACTAATATAAGTAGTTAGCTTGCATTAGTTAGCTCAAATATCCAAAATAACCAAGAAAAATATAATGAATCAAAACAGCATATGTATCCAGTGTACCAGGCTTAAGTTTAAACTCTCCCATGAATATTGTTTAGTTTATAAATACAAGGGAAACTTTTATTTACACAATCATGATTATTTTTTAAATGGCTTCTGATAGTAACTATTGCCATATATCTGCCAGAACTGATAGGAAAATTAACTCTAATTGGTAGATCTGTGCAGAATTTGATCTGTATGTGTATAGTACTTAAAAATCTGAACTGAAAAAGGGTAGTTGGTCAGTCATGTTACTTAAGCTGGTCCCAAAATAGCACCTTCCTTTTTTGGTAGAGTTAGGTTTGCAGCTGTTGTCTCTATCTGTTGTCTCTGAAGAAAATTTTAACATTGAGAGTTGCTGACGTCAATTTTTTTCTTTTTTTTACAGCTGATGTGGGCTTTGCCCCTGACAGAAGTTATTTGGTTCTAGCTCTGAGTTTGGAAGAAGTTGGTATATAGATTTTCCCCTAACTTTCAATTGATGTGTTTAGCTTTAGTGGGAGTAATACTATCACTTAAACCATGTTGTCGTCTCAAGGAGTTTTGCTACATCCATATGGAGTGCCAATGATTCTGCCGGCAGCACCATACTTCGCTGGACTTGTTCAGGTAATGCAAGGCCGCTTCCAACAAGCAACTTAAGTCTAGTGCACTTAGAGTAATAATTGGAATTTTTGTGGTTCAGAAAGCAAACACTTTTAATACAGGCAAAAGCTCTCATGTAGTCAGTGCAAAGACAGTAGGAAATCAAAAAGATGGATCACCCTAATCTGTGTATTGACATCTCTCATGGCTGAATAAATGGTGTAGTTGAGCTATATTTGCTTGTATTGATTTGTCTGCTGTTTAACATTCATGCCTTTGCTTCACGAGGTTGACCACAGGGCAGAGGATTTGCTATCCATTCTAGGTTTCTGAGGGAGTCAGCATTCCCACGGCAGGTCATAAGACAAAGTAACTTACCATGATGTGTTTAGGTTAAGTGTTTTAGCACAGCAAATATGAATAGTGTTAAATATGCATTCATTCGTATGTTATGCATCACACGGAATGAAAAAGGGTTTGTGTTGTTGTATAGAAATATATCACCTTCGCAGAGTATTTGTGCACACCATATTAATTCTTTTGAGCCCTGAAAGCGTAAGATCTTGCTTCAGGGCAAGAGCTCTGTATTTTAGAAGTTAAGTGGCAGTTACTAGATTTAGTTGTTGTTGTTGTGCTGTCTGGTTTTGATTTTAATTTTATCACAACTTGTTATTACTGAATTTTCTGCTGTTAGACATTAACAAAGCAAAAAGTATTCTGGTGTTTACAGTGTTAGAAGATGTTATTAAAGAATTCAAGTAACATTTGCAAGCACTAACAAAATAAAAAAAAAATGTACGTTATAAATGGCAGTAGTTAGATATTATGCATTGAAGAGTCAAGAGAGACACCTGTGTATTACGGCATTTCTGCGTCACACCAGTGATCAGTCAAATTAACTGCGGAGGAGAGGCAAATTTTAATTTTGCTCCTTTACTACAACAGTTGGCTGGTGTAGAGGGGCAATCACAGCACAAAGCAGATTTCTTTCCATACAGGTCCATTTGCTAATCAAAGACTGAGAGTTGTGTTCTTCACTTCAGGCTTAATATCAGACACGTATGGCACAGTGGCTGTTGCCAGGTATTGAAAAACTGTGTCTTCTGGGACATGCAAGCTGATGCTATTTTTTTATGCAGTGAAACGCTGTAGCACACTTGAACACATCAAGCAGGCCTTCACATCCGTTAGAATTTGGGGGTGAAGGTCAGATGCTAGAGTTCAGTCAGACCCTGTGCCATCCTGTCCAATAAATAATTACAAGCAAATCGTGCCTTTCACTCTATGCTGATTGATGTTGAAATTGCTTTTGAAAGTTCTCATAAGTTCCTGTTATAGATTAAGTGCCGGTATAGGAAAAATAACTGCAACCAACTGAAATGGGTGAATGTAATCAGGTTTAATGGACTCGAGAGCTTGTTGGGAATTAAATAACTATTGATTTGTTGGAAAGTTGCTGTCATTACAAAATGCCACTCTGGACACATTATCCAAGCAGATAGATTAGAAGAAAGGGCCCTTTGAAAATTCGGGATGCCTTATTTCAATCTTTTCTTTCTTTCTTTCTTTCCTTAGAAAGATAAATCCAGGCCTATGCTACTCCATTAGCATAGGTCTAAAATAGTCAAGCAATAAGAATTGTTCTACAAAAAAAATAGGTATGTTTACAGGTACAGTTGAAAAATATTCTTCATATGGATACTTCTCTAGTCTCCCCTCTTCTCTCCCTCTCCCTAATGTCATACCTGAAAATTGCATTTTGGAACCAAAACAAATGTTTGAATTATTGTCGTAGTGGGTGAACTAGAACATTAAATGGTTTAACCACTTTCTTGCCCCAATTTTTATCTGCATTTGCAGTATCTGCAGTCAGTTTTTGATACTAGAATGCTTATTGTTTGTCTCTTAGGCTTACTCTGTCAAAAATAATGCAAAGGACAATTGATAGGCGTATTTATGTCATCATCTTCTAAGCAGTAATTATATAATGTTCAAAACTTTAATGGAAATTTTCTTAAAAATATGACTTGAAAAACTGATTATGAAAATATTTTTACTGGGTTGCCGGCTGAGAGCCACAACCCTAAAGTATTTGCAAGTGTGAGGCTATTTTAACATTTTAGAGGCTTAGAAGATTGAAATTTATTTCTTTGCATGGATTTCTGCAGAAAGTAGATGTATTGCCCATGATTACCAAGTGGATTTACACCATCACTGCATAAACAGTGTAGAGTATTACATAGAGATTTCAGGGAATGTTTTGGGTTTTTTTCCCATTTTGTGTTTCATGGTTGAGCAAGAGAAAGCCGAGATCTCTGTGCAGGACTGTTAGTCTGCAGGGGTTCTGCACGTTCAAGCACCGTATGTTACTGTGTGCTGTGTATGTGCAGCCTTTTCCAGCCTCTCCTCCTAAATTAATCAGTAAACTGTCCTACATCCTCTGCTTGCTTCTGTCACACCTGCTTGTTACAAGGTACTGGAACATGTGAAACTTAGGACAAACAAAACAGGGTAGATACTGTGGATACATCTCTGGAAACACTTTAGATAAACAGTCAGATATATTTTCCCAGTTGCATGTATAATTCTATTAAGGAGTTACAATCTCAGTAAAAGGAATACAAATTCTTGAGTGATGCTGAAAAATGGAATGTGTATGTTCTTGGAGTGACAGAAGGTAGTTCAGAGCTACAGATACATCAAAATGTATCAAGTTATATTAAATATACATGCAAACTTAGTTTTATTTCCCAATAAATGAATGTACCTGAAAAAAAAACTTATCACAAAGATGGTGTTATTATTGCCTATGATTTCTTAACACATCTTTTAATGAGAAAAATAAAATATCTTTTCCTCTCCTTCCTTCCCTACTGGGTGAAATTGTAGGAGGAAAAAAAAAAATCACACGAAAGTACAAAGGATGCGTAAATAGCATTATGCCTTGTGGGCAGAGAGCTGTTTTCTGACTTGGCGCAAAAGATGTACTGGTGGCTTCGCAGGCTGTCACAGTTACGCTGCCATGAGGACCAATGCAGTACTGCAGTCCAGCAACCGCACATGCTGTGGACAGCAAGGCCTACTTTGTGTCAAAACTGTCATGTTGTTTCTTGTGGCATGTGAGATAAAAAAAAAAGCCATAGAGGATTAAGTGGCAATCCAACAAAAGATGATTTATCATGCCCTTGGTTCATATCCCAGTTTTGTCATTTGATTCCCATGGGGAACCCTTCTGTCCACATAAGCAGCGAGGGCGGTAGGATGTCACAGATCCCTCTGCATTGGCCAGAGCTTGCCTACTGTCAGGAAGTGTGGCTGGGTGCTGCTGTGCTGTCTTAGGTGTTCTCAGAATTAACAGGTGAAGTTCTGTTTGTCATTAAAATTACCAAGTGCAGCATCAAAAAAACTATTTTGCAATTCATGGAAGAGTAGTATGTTTTATAGAATGATAAGTTAAATGTCTCCATATTCGCTTCATCTTTCATAGCTTTGAGTGTTTTAGGTATTTAAATATTTACAATTGCTCTGGATACTTGGAATGCTAGGATAGTGATAAAATTTTTTAAAAACACAAGTGCATTATATGATGTTTTACTGATAGATGCTAGATTATTTATAACATGGCTGGCTTAGGTGGCTCAACTTCCATTTAGCAGAGAAGAAGGAGGTCGTATGTATTATTATACAAATTCCTAAAATTGAAATTACTTACAGTTTCCATTAAACCACAGGCAAATTTTAACTAGAGAGACATGTATTTAATAAAAATGCACTACTTAAATTTAAAGATTAAAAAAATGGGCTTTTTTCTGAATACGGTCAGCATTTTTTAAAGCATGCTTTTATTTTAGCATAGTGACTAGAAAAGCTCTATGATTTTTTGAGGGTTTAACCTTATGTTCATTGTTAAAGACTTCAGCCAGAAAATAAGAACCTTTTCTTCTGCTTTTCTATGCTTATATGTTTGTGTGATGGTAAAGAGGGGTAGGAGAAAAGTAGGAAATACATGGCTGTTGTTTAACTATTTTAATAAACTGGGAGTTACCATACTTGTAAGTACATCATTCTTAAGCTTCAGTTATTCTTAAGATACTTTGATTATATCTGTGCGTCTGATTTTCCATAACTGGTTAACTAGTATGTTTGATTGACAACTGGAAAAGTGGTAATCTGGAGACAGTTCCATTTTATTTTAGGGTGAAGTGAGATTGTTGCCTAGAATATGCTGTGAAAGTAACGTTGCGGACTTCTTCACAGTTCCATCTTTATCCATCTGTAAAATCCTCGTTTTAATGCTGTGTTGGGAAGTGCTAGCAGCCAATGCCTCCAGAATACTTGTAGATGCTAGTGTGGTAAGCTACCTGCAAAGTCACACTTACTTTCTGGCAAGAGTTTGGGAAAATGTGGATGTGTTGTGTTACCTCACATTAAAAAAGCTTTTGTAATTTAGTCATTTTTATTTGAATAATGCATTTGAAATAGAAATGATGAGAGGTTTTAATATTTCTCATGTTGCCTGAAGTGTATAAGTTGCTTCGGTTGTTTTTAGATTAGGATCTAGTGGAATGCGGTGCATAATTTCTGTTTACATTGCCTGAATTGCCTGTTTCAAATGCAGTAAGCAGGTCATTTACCTTAGATGCAGGTTTATCTGGCTTGATTGTGTTGTGCTGTCTTTGCAAGTGATAAGGGTGACCTGTTACTAGTACTGTACTCCCAGCACTTGGTGAGTGGAGGACCAAGATGTTTTACTACTGCAATGACTTCCCTTCTGAGGGTGGATTTTGTTCTGGTTTTGAGACTGTATCTAAAATTTCTTCTCTCAGTCTAAGAATTGTGGAGTTTTTCTCCCTTGTGTATCAAAAGCGCTTTTAATAGAAGATTTAAGGTGGTGGTGATAATGATGGGTGTGGTCTCCATTACTTTGTGTCCAAAAAATTTCAGTTATCAATGTTTAAACCTCTGGAACTACAACTCTTGTTTTTTTTTTCTTTTGATAGATGGATCAAGCAATGTAGCCAACATGCATTCTCTGTGAAACCTATCATTTGTTCAAGAGGCTACAGACAGCTTGAAAGTGTTGTGTTATTGCTATTAACAGTGTTTATTTTATTTTAACCTGCCTTTGTTTCTTGCTAATAAGTGCAGATATCATAAAATACTGTGTGAATGAACCTGCAGGGGGGAGAGAGAGGAGCAATGACACAGAATCTTTCCCATTGACCTAAAAGGCTTTTTAGTGAGAAGGATGCCTATCTAGTTTTAGTTTGACTAAGAATCAAGTGGTTGTTCTTTCAGCTGCAGTAATCGGAGATTGCATTTGAACTGCTCTATTACTAGGTGAGGCTGATGGGATCACACCTGGCTAAATATTTGCCAGCTAGATATCACAGCTGTCTTCTTAAATTTATGAGCATGAGAAGGGTTTACAGATAATTTGAAAAATTCTGGGGATGTTTTAGTATGGTGGCGTTTACATACCTATGTAAATAGGTAACAGGAGTTTGATCCGGGTAAATTTGGTGTGTCAAACTTTCCACTTGTGTTTCATGAGATTCAGATTATTGTGGATTAGGGTAAATTCTAGTACCTTGGTTCCTTCTTTTCCTCTAGTGCCCGGACATGCATGAGCTAGATAGTTTGGAGGATGACTTAATCCTCTTTAATTCTGATGGTTTTCTTAAATCAATAAAGAATGACTTTATTTTTTAAAATCTACATATTGTTTTATTGCTGATCAAGATGAAAAGAAAGTAAAAGTCTCTTGCCTATATATTCAAGAGTAAGCATGCCTTTAAAGATTTTGTTTGAGGCCTTTGAATTAAATAAATTGCACATTTCAAGGAAAGTAAGTAACTTTTTAAGTAAAAGGGACTTATTTCTTATTAGGGTAAAGGTAAAAACACTCATAAAGCAGTGAACTGAACTATGCTGATTTTTATTTATGTATTTTAATTCTGAGAGATGAAAAGTCTGCTGAAATGATCATTACCCCAGTGCTTTTTCATCTTGTAGAGCTAGAAGTACACTTTTGTTATGGTTCTGTCCTTTGCCATACTATTTCAAAACCATGTAATGCCCTCCTATATACTAATTAGGAAAATTTTAAAGTAATGGAGGAGAAAATGGTAGGTTGTTTATCTATTGCTTTACGGTGTTAAACGTCTATGACACCTTACTTTCTCTGTAAGATTTGGATGTCTAGCAAATACAGTAAAATGCATGCCCAGCCATGTTAGACATATAAACTGCAAAACATCTGAACCAGGTAAGAGAGTAGCTGCCAAAATGCAAATAGATCGATTTCTCTGAAAGTTCCCCCCAATGCTGCAGGTATGCATCAGGTGTTTTCCTTTTTATTGGCAGTGGTAATATATGCAGATGTGTTTCAAACACTTTGAGAACAAATCATGTGGAGACTTGAGATCACGAAACAGAAAAAAGGGAATTTCCAAACGTTTTACTTGTCTTCCATCCCAGACAAAAATCTTAGAATTATATTAAATCAGAACATGAACATAGGTGAGAATTCTGAAGACTGATAAGAACAGGTTAAAAAAAATAAAGCCACTGTCAGGCTTTTTAAAAAGATATAACCATGTCAAAAGCAAGAAAGATGACATTTAGTTGAGAAATAAAAGGTGACTAAAGGTGAGGAAAGCAGGTCTTGCTGCACGTGTGAATGATCTTGTAGATAATACAGAATTAATCGTTCCCTGATACCTTTACTGTGATGCTGACTTCTAGTGAATTAGCAAACCTGTGAAGTCCTTCCTTACTCCCTGGAGATAACTCTTCTCTGTAAGTATGGCTCAGGCGATTAGGCTCAGTTGGATGCTGAACTGAGTGCTTAAGGTGGGACCTACTTCGGTTACCTGAAAGAAAGTTTGAAGGTGTATGCTCCCCTATGCAAAAAGATTCCTTATTCTCTAAGTGTTGACACTATGTATTTTATGTGTACAGGGTTCTGTGTTAGTTTGGTGTTAGGAGAGTGGGTTTAGTGCTTGAACAGCTTTTTAGTACTGTTTTCCTTTTGTTTCTCTGATATATTAGATCTTGTCATCCAAAAAGAGATAGAGATATTTTTAGTATTTTCAGAAATACAGAAAAGCTCACATTTGCCAGGTTCTCTTCTCTTTGAATGAAAAACATTATTTGAATACTTTTTTAAAAAGAAATCTGATCTTGCTAACATTTGAGGTACAGAGAGAAAGTAAACATCTACAACTATATTTCAGTGCCCTGCTAGAATGAAAATATTTTAACTTCAGTTATTTAAAAAAAGCCCCAAACATAAATAATATTTAGAGACATCAAAAACCAGGATGGAAGAGGATGCTGATCGTATAGAAAACAACAAAACAGAAAATAGAGATTCTTAAGTGTGCTATGAGGATAGTTAAACAGATTCTCAAGAAAGTTTTCTTCTGCAGAGCCTGAACCGTACTTGGAAAGGTCTGCTCCTTGATATCTTAAGTAATTTATATTTTGTTGTGCATTTGTAATAACAAGTTAGTCCTAAGTGGTTTCTTAGTTTGCGGTACCTGGAGACTGTTCTGTATTGGAAAGCTGTCTGTTCAGGTACGAGTTGCAGAGCATAGTTTCGCTATTTGATCTCCGTTCCAATGAACGTTACTTTCAGAAGCGCAGCAATCTTTCCTACCTTGTCGAGGAGAATAAACGATCTAGTGTGTTCTGTTGTGTCATGCAAGAGGCTGTTCTGTGATGAACATGGAAGACAGCACAAGCATTCCTCTCACTAAAGGAAATTAAGTGTATTTGGAGCACACTGCCTTCTGGAACACAGGAATAAGTTATACTATTTTTTTTTTTTATCTTGTGTCTAGACACAAAGCTGTACCCATAATATTTTTTGTCTTTTTGGCCTTAAAATGTCTGAAACCAGAATAAAGCAAACTTGGAATCTTGACAATAACTTAACCTGTCTGTGACCAACTAATAAAATTAAAAATCTAGCTTCCATGTACTCTTTGTCTGCTCTTTCCATTTAAGACATAAGTATCTCTTCTCTGTGACATCCAGTGATAGGACAAGGGGCAATGGGTTCAAGCTGGAACATAGGAGGTTCCACTTGAATATGAGAAAAAACTTCTTTACAGTAAGGGTGACAGAGCACTGGAACAGGCTGCCCAGAGAGGTTGTGGAGTCTCCTTCTCTGGAGACATTCAAAGCCCGCCTGGATGCGTTCCTGTGCGATCTGATCTAGGTGCTCCTGCTCCGGCAGGGGGATTGGACTAGATGATCTTTCGAGGTCCCTTCTAATCCCTAGCATTCTGTGATTCTGTGATCTATCTCAGTTTTTACTGCCTAGATACAGTGAGGAAGATCTAGCAGTTATCACTACTTGGATCCCGTAACAGAAGAGGATTAAAAGCTAACTGGAACACATCAGCTAGGGTTAGACCCAGTTCTCCTTAAAAGACCAACCAGTCCTTGGCAAATTCTTCCTCCTCAATTTTCCCCTGTCAAATTAGTTTGTATGTTTGCCATTCATTTTTTTTAAAAGTGTGCAGTTGTAGAAATGGCTCTGTGTGGTTCCATGTTTGTTTATTCATTCAGAATCCTAAATATAAAATGAAGGAAAGTATTGTGTGTAAGGATTTACTTCTAAATACTTCTAAAGGTTACCTAAATTTGTTGATGATTCAAAGAAACTTTCCAAAACTATTCATTCCGTAAGAAAAGATATAGATGGATTGGTTTCATTATAGCATTGGTAAATGTGTACATGGAAACTGTCTTTGCTGGCTCCTGTGGTGACTTATTTTGTAGACAGAAGTTGTTAAAACACACTCAAGCCTTTTGAACACTGCTGTTAATAGGAAAGCAATCCATTGCAGGATTCTCCAAGTACCATTTTTAACTGCCATGCTGTGCTGGACTGACTGAAGGGAGTACGTGGTCTTTGTACTGCAGAAATGAATGCTTTGATTTTTATGCCTTCCTCCATGAAGGAACAGTTAAAATCAGGCCCAGGGAAACGTAACAGATGTTCATACACATTTCCAATCTGAAAATACCTTCCACTGGCCAAGACAATTGTTAGGCACAATTAAGCCCAGTATATACATCCTGTACTGTAAGCCAAGTCTGCTGAGTATGTTCCCAGCAGGGAAGCACCGATTTGGAAAGAAGGCAGTTTATTTGAACTTTCCTCTGCAGTAGATTCTAGAGAGTCACTGGGTGAAAAGCATAAGGAGACCTGACTGACAGCTATGAGTCTGTGCCCCAGTGCGCAGTGCTGTAAACCATATCTTTAAGAGAAGTTTTCAGTCTATGCGAAGATTTCATCTGCATTTCAGGGATGCTAACACTTGAAATCTGATTTCTGAGTGGCATTTGGTATTATGTTGCCAACTGACTTTAAAAGCTCGTGATATTATGCCTTGTAATGTTCCACAGTCACTCTAATTGTCACCATAATCAGCTTTGTGGTGGCAACTCTTCATGATGACTTCAGGGATATATTTTTCTCTTTTTTGCGTATTATGTCTGAAACGTGAGTTACTTCTTGATTTCGGAGGCATTCTGGTAGGGAAGGGAGGAAGGCATGGTAGACCTGCAGACTCTTAAAATAGTGTATGACATGTTTATGCAGGATAGGATTTGTCATTTCCAATGATATGATAGCGTCTACTGTTGAAAAAAATGCTGAGAACCAAATACTCGTGCATTTTGTGGTATGTGTTGTAACTGAACGCATTACAGTTGGCCGTTCCAGAAAAGTATGCCTTCCAGGTATCTCAAAAAATTGCAGTGATTGACTATTTTTCTTGTATCAGAATATCATACACACACTGTGAGAGTGTGTTGACCTAAAAATGTCAGTGGGTATTTCATATTGGTCGTCTTTTGTATTTTGCTTTTGTTTTTTTTGGGTCAGGGAGGACATGACACAGACAAGAATTAAAGACAGACATTGCTTTTCTGTTGTGTAATGCCTCTCTTTTAGTAACATACAAAGTTCTGTACCAGGTCTATAAAAATAATATGTAAATTGCTGGGCAGTTAATAAGTCTTTTCACCGAAATATGCAAGAAAACTCTCAAACTTGTCTGCTATTACAGTCTTATTTTTCTGTAATATAAATCTTAAAATACTGATTCCCTATTTTTCTCTGGCCTTAGTTCTCCATGTAATGTCTTTGTTAAATTCCTCTTCAGGAGGATATAAGTAGGGTTTAGTATCTCGCCTTATCTTTGCTTATGGCAGAAATGGAGAGGAAGTTAGTCTGCAGTCTCATGTGATAGTATACCATTACCTGTATTTCATAAAGGCAAGAAAGTGAGATTTTTCTGGTTTTCTGAAAAATATGCTTTGTTCCTGTGTTGTTAAGTGTCTCTTTGTTAGTCCTTTGGAACTGGTGGACTTCTGAGGAGCACGTAAAACATTGCTGGGCAGTGAATGGCCTTTATATCTGCCTAAAAATGATTCTGTGCATGTTAACTCTTGTGGTGGCTGTGTGTTTGTTTCTGGTACTTGTCCGCAAGAAGCATTGTCTTTCTTGAGTGTTTGTGAAATGTACTTTTTATATGCTGTTCTGCAGTCATCTTGAGGTTGGTATATTCCTGGTGGAAGGTTTCTGGCTGCAAATTTATCCTTTGCATTATTATTGGTTGATTCTTAGAGAACCTCACAAAAGAATTTTTTAATTAAATCCTTCCTCTAGCAAAATAATAGCAAAATGCTGAGAAAAGTATTTTTATTCTCTTGTTTCCAGTGAGAAATAGAGATCAAGAAGGGTAAAGGTAGTCCAGTGATTCTTTGGTGAATCTTACTTAGCATTGGAGAGGTTATTTCAAAATATTAATAAATGTGTAGTACTGTGCTTCTGGATAGATGGGATGACATCTTCTGTTTCACATTTTCAGTTTGTTAGTTGAATTCATTGTAGAGATTTTCCTGCCCGGAGTTCCAGAAGTTAAGATTGAGTACCTGAAACACTTAGAAGTAGTTCTGGGTCAGAGACAGACTACATAATTGTTTAAGCCTATATTTCATTGTTTTATTCTTTTGATTGTTTGTTTGTTTCTGAGCACTACTTCTTTTCTGACACAGCAAATAACGTGCCCAGTCCTTAGTTTTCTTGATACCGTTCTATAAAACTGTTGCAATATTGCAGTTTTTACCTTGTGTTTCTCACTTCCTGTATTCTGTATGCCTCTGTTACTTCTCTCACCTTGTTGCTTTAGTTTTCTTTTTTGATGTAACTTGAAACACTTCTCTTACTAGAATGGCATAAACTTTTTTTGTATTTTATTAATTAACATTTTCTGCTGAGCACTGTTCCTCGGTTCCTTTGCAAAAAAATATGACACAACATCCACAGCATAAAAATAGATCGTGAGTGGGAATCAGACACCTTCACAAACAAATCCAAGACATATTTTTAGGGAACACAGTATACTAGCAAGCATCTAGAGCATTTGTGAAAGTGTTTCTCGAGAATTATGCCTGTTAGCTCATGAGATGATTCTGAAGTGTACTGTCTAAAATATTGTCCATTTTAGTACTGGGTCCCTAACCTAATGAATAAAACTAAAGAATTAATCTGCCTGTGGATATGCTGTGTACTAATACTATTATATTGTTAATATTCTATTTACTACTTTGTTATTCTGTATGCTTATATAATTCTGCTTAAGCAGGGTTTTTCCGTGGAGGAAAAGATAAAAGTTATACATTTTAAGTAAAGCTTACTGGTTTTTGAGGGTTTTGTTTCTTTGTTAAATAGCAGATGTGATTCAAGAACAAGATGAAGTAGATAGTGTTAATTACCATCCACGTCTTTTTGGAGAAAAAACAGCATACATACTTTGTGACTTTGTTTAATAGTTAGCTAGTTAGCTTTTGTTCTCTATCAGGAAGAGAGACTTAATATATATTACCTACTGCAGAAAGAGAAAAATCAAATTGAACATGTAATGGTTCCTTTTCTCTCTCTGTCTCGGGACAGAACATTTTTGTTAAAAATTGATTCCACACTCTGACAAAAACCTCTTCTCTAATGTAACAAAACCCGTTTTTTTGTTGTTGTCATCTTTTTTTAAAGTATTTTCAGAACTAGAAAGTGAATGTATACGTTCATGTAAGAGAGGTTTCTTTCTGTGAAGAGGGATTTCTGATTCACACATTCAAAGATGTTCAAGCCAAGAAGGATCATTATGATAATTCAGCCTGTCCTCTTGAATATATATGCTACAGAATTTCTCTCAGAGACTGGCTTAAAGCAGACCTTTTGGAAGATATTTAATCTTGTTTTAAACATCCAAGTAATTTTGATTCCATTAGTTTCACTGATACCTTACTGAACTGTTTGAATGTTTAATTACCCTTGCAGTTAGGACATCGCGAAGCTCTATTTCTTTTTATTTCTGCTTCTAGCCGCTGGTTCCTGCTGGGTTTTTTTCTCTACAAGATTGAAAATGCAAAATACCCACAAACAAATGAGGAAGCTCTTGAAGTGTACAGCCTCCTAGAAGAGATGTGTATTATAGACGTGGAGAAAAATGGGGAAGGAAGGCACCTTGTGGGGTCATGTAATCTACTTCTCTGCCTGAAGACAAGATCAACTTTGCATGTGTCATTCCTGACATATGTTTGTCAAGCCTGTTCTTAAGATCTTGAACGACAGGGACTCTCTAACCTCTGCAGGCATTTTACACTTGCACTAGAGGTGGTTTTTTTCCCAGTGTCTTTGTTAAAATCTTTCATTTTGTAGTTTAACCTCCCACTGTTGTTTTATGTAGAGTGGGCATAGCAAATGCTTTATTTCTGTCCTTTTCATTGTGGGCCATTATCTACTTAAAGACAACGATGTCAAACCTCAGCCGTCTCTTCTTGTGGTAGTGCAATCCTCATTCCTTCAGTCTTTCCTTCTGGAGCTTTCCTTGGCCTCCTGCAGTTGCGAGATGCTATGGATAAGATTTTTAGATCCACAGAATTATTTAGGTCTCTAATTTCTTTTTTTGAGAAGAACATAATGTAGTGTATGAAGCATAACTTTCCTTCAGATACTTGAAATCAGAGCAGGAGATAATAAAATTTTGCTAGGTGATACAGATATACAGTGGGGAGGAGAGGTGAGAGTTAGCACTAAGTCGTGAGACACAGAGCACTGTGAAGGATGAGTTTATTTTGCTGTTATTAAAAATTTCATTTCAGGATAATCCCTCTGAGATTTAACACGTTATTTTAAGAAAAGCTTCCTAGAGCAGCAGTAAACAAGACACAGTACAGTAGGTTCAAACAATTCACAAATGTTTGGATTTTTTTAAACATCCCATTTCTTGAGTTTGTTTCTGATACAGTGCTGAAAGAAACAGCAATCATGTTGCCTATGCGTTTGCAAAGAGTGACATTTGCAAAGTAATCTATTTAAATAATCAGCACTCTGAAGCCTTGTCTGCATTTTTTGGATGTCAAATTTTGTGAAGTAGGAGGAAAAATGTTTAAAGCACAGGCTAACTCTTTACTGGCTTTTGCATATTGCTTCTTCATGAGCAACTCGACTGAGGCTTAGTGTTGAGGTGCTGCTGTATGTGTGGCAGTATCAGTTTCTGTGCATGGCTTTGTCAAAGCATGCAGCCTGTGCCTCTGAATGTCCGAAGAACAGGAGCACCACATCCTTCCATCTGCATACGTTTATTTACGTTAGCGTCACAATGCCCCAATCCCCTTAACTTCACAAATGTGTGAAGAAACCTGTTTGAGGGGACACCGTGATGTGTGATGGAAATCGCAGTAGAAAAGCCAAAGGCTCTTTAGATAAAGAAAAGCATGGTGTTCTCTTAAGCAAAAGTGAAACCTCAACACAGTGAGTAATGGTAATGACATGCATTATTGGTAGGGATAACTGGTTACGTTGACGGCAAAACAGTACCCAAAATGCACATATGCTACCATTGTGTTACTTGCACTTCATTTTCTCTTGACAATTATCACTGTATTTCGGAGGATTATTATCTTAAATGTATGATTTCTCCTTTTTTGAAGTTTGTAAAGATAGGTGACAAAATACGATGTATGACCGTACATATTCTTCAGGTCTTTCAAAGCCACAGTGCTGTAAAGTCACATGTTACAAATTGTAATTAACCCATATTTCATTTGACAGCCTCCAGTAAAAGGAGGCATTTTGGCATGTGTTTAGGAATATTCCTGTTCAAGAAGGCACTAAAATTACAGTAAAGCACATGATTAAGTGCTTTCCTGAATCAAGATGGTAGTACTCAGTAAATATAATCACATTTTCTCACGTTTTCCTGTAGTGTTAATATTGATGATAGGATCTGAAACTCTGAGGCATGGATCAAGAGTAGTCTGTGATCAGGAAGAGGCAAATAAATGGTAATGAAAAAGCAGAGAGACTAAGAAACAGAGAAGTAAAGTGAAATAAATGTGCCACAGCAAAGTGGGATTTATTTGCCAGTTTTTATTTGTATCACTTTATAGAAAGTGACTAACATCCCCCCCCCCACTACATACCACATTTCTACTTGCAGGACTCTTCTTACCCTGACTTGCTTTTTTTCCTTAGTTATTCACTGGAGTGTTAATGTGTTGAGGTGTGCACAGCAGAAATAAAACAGTTAGAAAATCAGAGCTTAGGGAGTGATGGCAGTGTGGTGGAACATCACAGCCATTTCTTGAGGGCCTCCAGATGACCCTTGCCAAGTCTTGTTCTTGTAGAGTTTACTATGTAATCTCAGAGAAGAACGTCTCCTCCCTTACTGACCAGCGTTGGGGAGAGCTTGTCAAGGGTCAAAATGTGATAAGAAATGTATAAAGACTAAAGAGTGCCTTTATGAGTTGCTCCCAGGTACAAAATACAGATAATAGAGCATCTTTTAAAGAAATATTTATAGAATTTACATTTAATTTTCGATTTCTATCATAGAACAGAGGGGAATCATATAATAATGTTATGATTTCTTTTGCTTAAGCTTCATAACAATAAACAAGATGTTACTAAATTGAAGCGATCATATTATCAGTATAATATTTTTTCCATTTATTTTTTTCACTTTAATTTACTATTCTCCCTTCTCCTTTTTATGCATGAATGCCTGCATAAATAGGAAGTGAACCTTGTAATGTGACCAAAATCATGAGTGTAAGGCTGGAAACTCCTGTCAGTTCGTTTAATAATATGTTTTATACTTTGTCTCATGTATGTATCTGAGTATGTGTGCCTATTTAATTATATGAGAAAGATTTCTGTCTGGAGCATGTGAAGAGAGATCTGCTGCTTCTATAGCCTAACATGGATTATCTATTTTCATTTCACGACACTTGTCACAGCTGATTTCATCCTTTCAGAGACAGACTTTTAGGTAGTTGCATACATTTTAAAATTGCAATATCTCAGTAGTGGTATTCTTTGGGAGACTTGTAGGAAGGACTTGTGTATAGTTTTCAGTTCTGTGGACTTGTTGGAATGCAGCACTGTTTTTTAAGGTTGTATCTAGATCATAAGCCATGTTGTTTGAATATTTCTCTGAAATGTAGATACCACCAACAACCAGAAAAAAGAATGAAATGCTTGTAAAGATAATAAATATTTGATACTCGGAGATTATACTTAAGTTTCCCTACAACACAGGTTGGTTGGTTGTTTTTTTAATTAGCAGAGATTTGCTATGTGCTTAAAAATTACTGGTTCTTTTTATTTCGGTTCGTGTAGGCATACCCTTTTTTCACTTGCTGTGTTTATTATCACCAGCATGTGCTTAAATCATGCTCTGTACTTGGTGAAGTTTTGCTGAAGAATGTCAGTCAATAGTTGCAAAGTTGTCAAGCACTTTTCCCTAAGTTGAATTTACACAGGCACCTCAAGAAGAAATTAATGAAATCTTGTCACTGCACATGTGTAGCCATTTTTAATAAACTTTTAGTGATGCAAAGTACTTTCTGTGCAGAATGAGGGGAACTGCAGTTTACGATTTTTTTTGTGGAAAACGTTCACTTTAGATTGGTGATATGTGAATTTACTTGCTTGTTTATTATACCAGTGATAGATTATTCTCGCTTCTACTTAAACTTGACAAGATGCACAGTGCTAAACCCTGCTAAAATGGTGCAAAGACCCAATTACAGAAAGTACAAAGGCATGCAAGAGTAAGCAAAGAAAAAACATATAAAAGGATTAAAGATCAAAAATAGAATGATTCCAGTGAAACTGCATTAGGAGACATCAGGCAGGAAAACATGAAAGAAATAGAGTATGAAGAACAAAGCTTTATAAAGCTTCTGAAAACTGACAAACACATTCTAAAAATTATTTCTGTTGACTGTCTTTAGAATTAAAATAATTTATTTGAAAAGTACATGTTTTTCAATGTTGTAATGAACTAAACACTCTGTTCTTCGTACATTTTGTTTATGGAGTTTGAGTTTCATCTGCAGAGTAGCTGTAGCTGATTTTAACCAAGGAAAGTAAATTGTATATTTAATTTTAAATAATCGTGCTACCTAAGATTTATGAAGAATTGCAGAGTGGATTTACCCTAATAAATGCTTACCTGTGATAAATGTGCCAAGCATTTTATTCCTTCTCTGGCTTTAAACACTACCCTTCCAGCTAATCCTTATTTTCTTGTACAGTAGATGTGGTGTTGTGCTGCATCTAGAGCGCTGACAGAATTGTGGTGCAATTGGGAATGAGAACGGCATTTGACCCTTTTCTTCGCGCAAATGACTATTGTGTAGAATTCATTTTCTTTGCACAGGGAACTGGGAGAATGGGATAAATGAATAATAACCCTTCCAGGAGTTAGACTCAATTCATTGTGATTCCCCCATGTTCCTTGGAAGAATGAGACAAAGCACAGACTTTTACAGTGTTGCTGAAAGGATTTCTGTATTTCCCGCATAAAGGATTTCTGATGAAGTTGAGACAACCAGTTTAGATACTAACACAGGTCCGAATCACAGTAGCTCCTGAATATCTTTTAACATCTAATTGATAATTGTAAGAGGACTTTCTTTAGATAAAAGTCTTTAAAATACTCCAGAACCTTTGTGTAAATTAATACTTGCTGTGTATTTTTGGTCAGCACGGAACCCCATTCCTGTAGCAGTGCATCTGAACTTGTTATTCATCTGTTATCTATCTCTTGGACATACTGAAGGTATCAGTATGGCAATGGATGAGAAGTGTTGTGATTTTTCAAAATTTTTTTTGCAGAAGCATTGACTGCTGGTTGAGGTCCTGTGTAGATAGTCACTGGCTCTTCTCTGGGGTTGTTCTCTGTGTAGCTGTTGCAGTACAGTTGAAGCCTGGGAGGGATACGAAGCAAGACAGATGGTTTCCCACAGACTTCCCCTCTAGCTCTTTCATCTTTCATCTAACTATTAATTCATCTGTTTGGATGGATAAATTCACGCATGGAACCAAGATGAATAATAATGAGATTTTTAATAACTCCCTACATTTGCATTCCTTGTAACTCTTTACATGGTTCTAGCTGATTAAAATGAATCATTTACATAATTAACATATGGTTATAGTGTTGGCTTTAATATGCTGATTATCTCAGTACTTTTGTCTAGAGTCAATTGGATTCAAACTGTAACAATTGTTTGAAGTGAGAATAGTTTATTCCTGTGAGGGTTGGTGAATATTTGCCATGGGGCCTGATTAGAAATAGCACAACTGTCCAAGAAATTCTTTAATGTAAAGCATGTATTAAAAAAAAAAAAAGTAGTCTATTATATCTGCTGTGTTTAGGTCAGGCTTTACAAACAGCTTTCTATGGTTAGGCAGACTTGTGCCATTAGTTCCTCAGTGAGATACAAATAAAGTATGAGGCATAGTATTAAGAATAAATCAAGACAACCAAAACAGGTCTAATTGTTTCTTAATTTGTACAGACTTTGTTGTTTCTTTTCTTTAAATCATGTTTAGACAGAGTGATAATATTTTTTTAAATGGTGTTAAGGTAGAATTATGATGGGTTTTTTTATTTACACAAAATATGTTTCAGTATTTTAATGTTCTCTCGGTTACCCTCCTCTTAAAAGAGGAATAGTTTTCGTAATTCTTATTTTGCTTGTTTCCTCCTAGCATGTATGTGTAGTAACACTGAAGGAATCGTATGTTAAGAACTAGTAGAATATTTTTCCAATCTTGCTATCACCCTTGATGGTGTGCTTAGCCTCCTAATGCAGAGGCTGCTTGAAAACAGAAGAGAAAAGAATTATCAGTTTTTGTGGTTAGGTAACTAACACTTGTGTCAATGAATGCTTTTTGAATGTTCATGAATATTTGAAGCAAATTTGTGTTAATTGCACTACTGTTGTCCACAATTAGTGTGTGGTAGACATGATTAATTGTAAAGAGCCCTGACATTTATGCATAAAAGGCTTGAGGTCAAACAGAAATGGAGAAAAATGGTTGCTGCAGCACAGGCAGATGGAATGCTAATGCATTTTGACTCGTACTGAGAATAATGATATTTCTACATCAATAGCAAATAATTGTTTTAGAACTGTGAAATATTCTCCTCTCCTTTGCTTTTCTTTCTCTGTTTAACTTTCTTCCCTCCCACCTCAGGACGCCACAGTCACTAGTTATTTTTACAGTGTGGTCTTTAATTGGCTCGAATATTTCTTTGTCAAATGCTTTACTGGAAGCCTACACCAAATTGCTAGCTGGCAAAGGCCTGTATTGATTTGCTTCTCTGAGGAAAAGTGTAATGGAAAACTCTTCTGATCAGAATTATGCATACAGTTTGAAGGAAGTCTCTTGAATCTGTCCTAGGACACAGGCTTTAGTAACATTTTAGCATGCTTATGTTGGGTAGTAAATATTCAGCAGGTAGAATCTTAGTGCTTTAATTTCTATCTTAGTAATGGACAGACCATGTTCATGGTGTCATTACCATCTTAGGAGTGTGGTCCATGACTATTTGGGTCCTTTTCCATCACAACAGACACTGTGTGACATTTAGACCAGTATACTGCAGTGTTCCCAATGGGTGGAACTGTAGGGCTACAGCATTCTTCTTGGCTTGCTGATCTTAAGCCCTGGAACTTTTTTAAAAGTGAGAGACCCTGATGGGTCTTCCTTTCTAGAAAGCTAGGAGTATGGTGGATTCAGTGAGCGTAGCATCACAGAAACCTAAGGCTGGCTGGCTGTGTACACGTGGTGTCCAACAGTCAAAGCAAATGTATGTGTACCTGAGGCACAGGGAGTTGTCTTCCAACTCTTCAGCATTTGGGAGTTGGCTGATAAGTTTCCTTTGTTAAAGTTGACATTAATCTGTCTCCTTACTTATAAGCTATTGATGGACTCCGGTGAAGTTCTGCTGGTTTAGGTTCTGAATGAACATAGTTCTTAGTATAAAGTCTGAACAGATAAGACTTTCCCATAAAATAACAATATTAAAAAAAAAAGTAAATTACATTTTCTATCTGTTCTCAGATGAAACGTTTTCTAAGTGAAACCACCATAGCCCATTTAAAAAGTTGTATTTTTCTGTTTTTATCTCTCTGCAGGGGAACAAATTTTTGTTTATTGTCAATTTTTGCTGCTTGGCCATTTCCAATTGCTTTTCAGCACGTTTTGAAAAGTCAGAGGAAGTAAAATGGTAGCCCGGAAACATATGATGATATTAAATGAATATTTCTAGGACATCAGTTTAGAATTAACTAGTAGTGCTCCTAAAAATGCTAATTTTACAAAACGGTTTTTCAAACTGTGGTCCAGACAACGGTGTTCATCTATGGAATCACGTAGACTTTGTAATGCTCTTGGTTAAAAGTTGAGTGGTGATTGTTCATGGTGGCCTCTAAGAAATGATGGTGGTTGATGATGGTCTTTGCTAAATAGTGTGGGACAGTGTTCTGTGCAATCCCAGAACAGGTGAATATTTCTTATGTAGTAGCTCAGGCTGCTGAATTTTGGCTATAACATACTTGCATCAGGCCAAAACCAGGTAGCAAATGTTTGCACACAATAGGGCCTTATACAGTTCTTGCATAATTATGTTCATAATTTTTTTTAACAAACCAAAAATCTATTTTCATCATAAAAAGGCAACATATTACCAGTTTTACTTTGTTTTCAAATCTACAAAAAATAACCTAAATGAGAGTTATCAGTTATATATGTAACCCAAAAGGTATGGTTATGTAGAAAGATTAAGTGAAATACTGTGTTCTTTCATTGAATACTTTTTGAACTGACATTTGGTCACGTGGCCTCATTTTCAAGTATGGCATTCTTTCAGAAGACAATATACAGTACTAATCTCCAGCTCTTCTGTAATAAATGCTGGACTGTGGACAGGAGATGGCCAAGAGAGAGTGCCTGGGCAAACCTTAATCTTTAATAAGGTGCAGAACTAGTCTATAACTGTCAAAGAATGACAGAAGAGCAGTGCTTTCAGCTTGCCTGCTCAGAATAGAAAATGGGGCCCTCTGACAGGCAAGAAAGGCTACTTTATTCTTTATTGGGTTTGGGGCTATTATTGTGCCTGTGTTATTTAGTTATTTGACATTTGTGAGTTGTTGGGGCAAAAGGAAGTCCAGTTATTAATGTGAAAACAACATTTTAAATGGATTTTTATACTGAACTTGCATTGAAACCTATTACTCTTACACTTGGAAACAAAGCTATACTTGGTGCTAAATGGATGCTGTTTATACTTGAGAAATATAAGGCATTTTTGTATCAAAACAAAAAGCAGCTATTGGAGATCAAGAGAAGAACAAGCAGACATTCAATATTTTCCAGCTTTAGCTGGATGAAAAAACAATGCAAAAGTCGGGTGTTCTAATTCTTTGAACTACTACTACTACTACTACTACTACTACTACTACTACTACTTGCCTCGTAGAGTTCTTGACAGTAGCTTTTCCTGTGCAGTCTGAAGTGTTTTCCCAAGCTTTGGCTGGAAATGGGACAATTTTCTCTAACTATTGCCAGCTGTGGTTGTGCGCAGCCAGTCATCAGTCTGGGAGTATGCAAGGGGCTCATGAGTAATGCTTTTATCAGGCTTGTGACAGATTCAGCTTCTGCTGCCTAAGTTACGCGATTTGGATGCCTTCCATGGTTCAAAGCTGCTTGGACCATGAAGCAGTGCATGCTGCCATCTTTTTGCAACAGTTTTTTCACAAACTAGACATTTTCAAAACTTGAAGATTCTTGGGAAAATATTTTTCTCCACTGTTTTACCATGCAGTCATCAAGGTGCTTATATACAAATACGTGTCATTGAATTTGCAGGAATATTGGAGGCTTCATAAGATGTGGGGTTTTTTTAAAGATTTATGTTTGGTTTTAAAGTAGGGAAATTAGGCTTATTTAGAACCTTTTTTTCTGAAAAGTTCAGAAATTTTGAGTTTACAAAGATCAGTATGGACTTGCATATTAGTAAGTTTAGACAAAATATTTATCTAGAGATATCAAATGCGGGACAGGTATGCTAGCAGATGATATACTGCCAGATGATATACTCAGGCTCTTCCAAAATCTTACATTTGTGCAAGGTAATTGCGTAGAAGCTAAAAGTTCTGTAACCTTAAAATAGTGTTGCTTTGAACGTTGTCAATTTGTCTTTCTAAAGATATAGTTTAGATAAAATCACAACTACCAGTGGTGGTGAGCTGGGATGTTTGGGTGGCATGACCTTTCATTCCAGGTTTTAACAACACTTTTTAAACTCTAAAAAGACCGGCTAAAATGTGAGGTTTACCCACTGTAGGGGTGAACCAATGGAAAAGCACTGTTTTCCGCTAGACTGATTATTTGTATGTTGAGTTTTCGAATATGAATTTTGTCTGATTTTTCTTCAATTCTCTCTGTAGTCTCAGATATGCATGTGCATAGTCATAAGCATGCGGAGCAAAATACTGACCAAAATAAAGGTTGCCCAAAACTGCAAATGGTTTTACCTCTGCATCACACCCTACTCCTTTATTGTATTTCTTTTAAAGTAGTCACTCAAATGTGTAGCTATCTGGGATTTTTCTTTTTAAAGCAGTTTCTAGAAGGAAACTAATTCCTAGTTTCTAGTCTTTGCATTCATGCTCAGATTTGCAGATTCTCAGCCTACATAACTTTCTGGGAAAATCCATACAGAAAAGGACAGCATCTCACATGTGACAGATAAACAGAGCACGTACCTCTATGGTCTGGCTCTTGTATTGCAAAATGGTACAAATGTAGGACACATTTTAGTGCTTTTTAACTTCACAGTCATTCTTGTTCTGCACTAATGACTGGCAAGACTATATGAAGTGAAAGCAATTTACAATAATTCTACTAAAAAGTGAGTAATAGGTACTTTTAAGAAGACGTATTTCTGTATCCTGGGCAAAAACTCACCAGTAGCATTGACTTGGAAGTAACATTGATGCTCAATTTTACTTTACTGGGAAATACTGCACTACAAGAAAAGGGAGGAACATACAACTATGTCACTCAGAAGCATCTTAAGCTTTAGGTTTTCTTCTTTTGTAGTCTTAAATCACAAATGAAGGTTTAAAGTTTTGAAAGAAAAGGCAGATACTGAAAGAATCTTTCGAAGCAAGAAGTTTTTGAGGAAACTTTCAGATAACTTTGTGAACTTGTTTTTGTGTATTTGCTACATCCACGTTGCTGGTTTTTATTTTGAAACTTGAAACATTTGTTTTCTGTGAGAAAAATAGTTTGCAAGTGTGGTAATTTTATTCTCTGAAGAGCTATTTTGGACATATTGTTGTGTATGTAGTTATCAGTGAACTTCTCATCTAATGTCATTGTCATTATTCAGGTAGGGTCATAGCAGTTTATGTATGGCACTGTGCCATTCCAGACAGATGGGCATGGGCAGACAGCCAAGAATACACGTTAAGGGCAGAAGACTTTTCAGCAGCCTTGTTTGAAAGTGTGAGTATCTTGGCACACATGTAGCATGACTATACATACTTGATCCATTTTTCACTTGCTTTTGCAGCACTATAAAGGCAGTGTTTAGTCTTAGAAGAGTCTACAGTGACCCTTAGATAAAACTCTGTAAAGATCCCATAGCTTTTCTCATGAGACACTGGTAGTCCCAAAGAAGTCTCCATAGCTCAGCAAATTAGAAGGCCAGTTGTTGGATTTTTGTTTGCCTCAGCTGAGTTTAGTCAATTTACACAAGAAGGTTGTTTGAATCAGAATAAATAAAGTTCATGTAAAAAAAAAAAGGTTTCCTCAAGGTTGTTAAAAAGTGAATATAGCACCTTAAACTGTTTTTCATTTGTTTGTTTTTTTTAACATGGAAATTGCAAATATGTTATATCTTACTAATTTATAGAGGGCAGACATTCTGTATTTTGGCCACTGATTTCTTGTCCTGAATGGGCATTAACTTTTCTTAACCCAGCCTCAGTTAAAGTTTATTTTCCTCACTCTTGTTTAATGATTACAGCAAGTTGATTAAGGGAAATTTTAATACCGTGTAGCGTAGCATAATTTAATGATGTATAAGGGATGTGTTTGTGGTCTGAACAAATTACTAGTCAGCTAAGTTTAGCTGAGCAGCCAGGCATGGTTTGCATTTTAAATTTGTCACTTTTAGTCACAGACATTAAAAGTTTGGTAACAGCTGCTTTAATCATTTAGTCATTTTGATGATTATTGGTTTATTTGAAAATCAGTAATTTGTATCACATTGCATTTGTGAGTAAAAGTAGTTTAAAGTAATACCTGAAGGTAGGACTACATTGTGAGATTTGCTTATGGCTTAAACTGTGCACAGATGTAGCTTTTAGAAGTCTATATGCTGACTATAAAGTCTTAGCAAAAAAACCACCAAATAACAAAAATTTGTTCGAAATGTTGCTGTATTAGCTGTGGGCTCTGTTTCTGTAGAGGCACGTGTAAAAGTGCAGTTACTTTTTTCCCTTGGTCTCGTGCTCGTGTATGGGAGTCTGATTCATCCTTGGTCATATTGACTTGAAAGCTGTGAGTAAACAAGAGAGTAGAGTCATGCGATTGATGACTGTACAGCAGAAAACATGAACTGTGCCTGAAGAAGAGCTTTTAAAGTAATTGTATTGCTTCTCTGATATACACAAGTTGCATTACCCAGAGGAGTGCACGTTTTCCTGAGTCCATTCCTCTATCACTTGGTATCTCTTCTTGGGTTTTGAATCCTTTAATATAGTAAAAGTTAAGAGGATAAAAGAAAATAATGTTTAAGTCTTCTGGTTATTTATTTAAGAGCTTTGGTGATATTATGGCATATCTTACATTACACTGAATTTCATTGTACAATTCAGTTCACAAAACTGAATTCTTTGAGCAGTTCTGTTTTAACAGTTATTGAAAAAGCAGAATCAGTTTCTTTCATATCTTAAAAGAAAGGGTATGAATACAGAATAAATTCCAGATAAGAGATATGACTTAAGTCTAGCTCAATTTTTTACCATAAAATACTTTGGCTATAAGTTCAGAAGGGGCTACTCTAATCATCAAGTTTCGCCTTCAACCTGTAGTACCGCAATGGAGTCCATCTGTTTTGTTCCAGCAGCCATAGTGTATTATATGTTAACCTCTTTTATCAGTTGAGTGCTGGAAATGAGGTTATGAAGAAATGCTTAATACATGTTTCTTGCTGTTTGCATTGTGTCCAAATTGATGGACAAAAATGCACACTTCATTGAAGCTTGGTGTGATCATATCACTATTATATTTGTTACAATAATATAGATATAAATAAATGTGTAACTGAAAAAATTAAACATTTTCATTATGTGATTTCTGTTACAGCTTGGCTAAATTGACGAAACTAATTTGTTAGTGGTGTATCAACATCTACTTTGGTATGTGTTCATATAATCAGGTGTTTTGTGGTCTAATGTGTACCAATTTGTGTTCTTCAAGCCAGAAAGTACATCATCGTCACTAATGGAGGTGTCATAACAGTGTTACACTGCATTGAATAGAGTCCATGCAGGAGCATCATACAGTTATATCAGCTTAGGTAGGATTTACTGCCAGGATTTGTGGTTGGAAACACACCCTTCATTCCTCCACCAAACTGAATAAAACAAAAGCAAAACTGAAACAAATTGTAGTTTCCTTGGTTCAGTTAAGAAGTGGTCTTTGTTTGAATGGGTAGGTCTTCTCTAGTTGAGTTTTGCCATCTTTACATTATCTTCTTGTTATGAGATTATATTACATGGGATAAGATTGGATTTGTTACTAAGTCAAAAGGCTGTTCGTGGTGCAGAAGCTTGTCTGGTTTCCATAATTCACTGAGACTCAACTAATTCCCTCAAGGGAAACCTTTGTGCGTTTGAGTCTTTCAGTTTGATTTCCTGAAGGTTAAAAGTTGTTCTTCCCATATGGACAAAAAGTTTGTGTTGACAGGCTACCTAAGACAGATTCTGTAGGTGATCTGTTTTAAGAAGCAGAATGTTTTATTCCCGGGAGAGAGAAACATTATTGTTCTCCAACAGGTGGGTGCAAGTTCTGGGAGTGCAGGTAGAGCTTTCTAAGTTGGTAAGAATTTTTCCCAAAAAAATGGTAAATGGTTTTTTTCTTTATATTAGGAAAAGTGTTGAAGGGGGTTCTGTAATTGTCAGATTAATATTTTTTAAAGTTGAGCCTCTGGATTTTTTGCAGAGATTCATTGTATTCAGTCTTTCTAACTATCTTGTTCTGTTCCCCCTTCAACTCTTGTTATGGGACAAGAGTGCCTTCTGGCACAACCCAGAAGTTTAGCTGGTTTTGGGATCATAAATTGTACAAACCCGGTGGGATCTTTGTGACAGAGATGTGAGAGTCTCACTTGACTATTGGAGCCTTAAATGAATGGTGAAATTCTGCCCCTTAGGTGATGGTTAGTACTCGGGGAGGGGAATGGAGCAGTATTAGTGACTGTGCTAGTGCTATATTTGCTTTGTAATGACTCCTAGCCAGGCTTAGTCTTCACACTTCCGATAGGCAGAAAGTGAACCTTTCTCCACAGTCACTTTTTGTGGCCACCTCTATGCCATTATGTTCTAAGGGCTGGATACATTTACACTACATCCTTATCCCTGTGTGGTTCCATGAGGAAAATGAGGCATTTCTTTCTTTTTTTTCCCCCTTTGTTTTTTTCTTTCCCCTCTCTCGTAGAGATAAAGTAAAGCTCTGTTGAGTCAGTGCTCCTAGTAGCGCCTGGAGATGTGTTATCTCTAGAATTGTAATGTATGGGCCAATATGGTATCACATCCTTTCTTATGGGTAACTGAAAGGGGACTTACATCATCCTGTGTACTTTCTAGTGATTTCAGCATTTTTACTATGAATATCCAAAGCACTGCCTTTGTCTTTGGAGGGGGGAGGAATGAGTTGAGGTGAATGGGTGCCTGTAAGAAGTTATGTATACAAAAACATAACATCAGTTTAGTCTTCAGTGTAGTCTGCAAACCACACAGTAAACTAATTGTAATACTTAGAAATAAGGCAAAAAGCTTTTTCTGTGCTCGCTGCTCACGTTTGAGAATCCTTTATCTTCATAGCCAGTTCTCAGGATAACTTACTACTTAGTTAATGTATTTGACCTAATGACCAAATGTGGCAACTTTATGAATTATGTATCAGTCTCTTAGGTACCAAACTGTGTGCTTTAGTTTTATTAAATCATCTCTGATTTGATTATCTTCATTGTATCATGCAGCAAGTTAATTTCTTTTGAATTTATTGTTCGGACTTTACAATTAAAAGATGCAAATTAAATTGTATAATTCCCCTCCCGTCTTCATTATGATATCGATGAGTAATGTACTGATTTTTAGAATTCCAAATACTGTTATAATGGAACTTATAATCTAACAGTAGAAGATCAATGTAACAGTTCCCACTATCAGTTTCTGGGCCCTGTATTGTCTATTCAGAAGCAGTGTATTTCCAGACTCAGCAACATCAGCAGCAGTAGCGCATGAAGTGTTTTTATATATTTTGACTTGCAAATTAGTAATACAGGGTTGGTTTTTTCAGATGCATAAATCACAAAGCTGCCCACTTTCCTAATAGGAATGTGACAACTCACTTAATGTAATAACATAATATTTTTTAAAAAGCTAAAGTTTGGCAGTTCTGCCGTTCTGAAGCAAGTGTGGGCTTTAGTTTTCAAAATCATTTGGGAGGTGAAGGTCCAGGTTAGTGAGATACAAGTGGGAAACATGGGCAAATACGTGAAGATATTATATGACTTCTGTGTTGCTTGTGCCTCTCAGAATTCCGTTGTCTGTATTATTGTTCAGTCCAAACCATCAAGATAAATACTCCAACTGAACCCATGCACAAGCTGTATTTCTTATATTCTCACAATTATTATGAATTCCTGGCTAAATGCTGTGTGTAAGTCTGTATGGCTGGAAGATATAAAAAGTGGGAGAGCTCATCTTTTTTGTGATTGACTTGCTGTATTTTAATTTAGGAACTATTTTAAGCTTGTGTATGGTAACATTCCAAACTCTACGATCTGGAATGCTAAATAGGTCCCACATATGCAACCATACTGTTCCAAAAAAAGGCAAAATTAAATGATAGATGCCATGTGTTCTCATACTAATGCCTGAGGCTTTTCAGTATGCTACAGGAGAGGGTTTCCCCTTTCTGTTCATTTAAAGTAAAATTAAATCTGGTCCATTCATAACTCCTTTACTGTATTACCTGAAAAATACATCTAATTGCCTTGCAAGATTTCACTTCTCTGTATTCCTTCTGCTCCCATCTTTGTCTTACCACAGTTTCTTTTGTGTGTGTGTGTGTGTGTGTGTGTGTGTGTGTTCAGTTTTTACAGAGAGTTAATTTCTTAGGCCTTTAGATTCTAGTTTAAATACACTAATATTGCTTACTTGGAATAATATCCCCATTCTTAATAGAGTAAGTTCAAATTTACCATGTTCTTGAAAAAGACGGGTAAAACGTTTTCTTTCTATTTCTTGTTAAATATATTCCATTATAGCTGTCTCAGAAATGTACAATTACCATTAAGTAGTTTTCTGGCTGTGAAATGATACTCTATAAAGGATACTTAAGTGTTATTTTTCTTTTTTTTTATAGTAATAAAATTACATCCTGACCTTATAATGGATATATTTAGGATTCAACAGTAAATATTACTAAGGAAGGCATTCTTGTTCTTAATTTTGAGTCAGTCTGGTGAAGGCCATGATTTAGGACAACAGTACAGGATTTTCTGAGTAATGAAGTAGTTGCTGAGTAGAGAGACAAAATTTGTTACAAACTCTTAAATTAGGCAGGGATAAACGATGAATGGACTTCTGCAATGTGAGTAGTTGTAATTTCATTTGAATCCATGGAGTTGCACCAGTGCAAATTAAATCTATGTATTCAAGATTACATTCCTGAATACTTAAGTCTTTCCTATTTTCTTATTTATCATAGATGTACTCTTGGATGAAGAAGATAAGTTTTATGCTCCATGTATTATTTTCTATTATGGAGGCTAAAATATTACAATTCCTTCTTCAAAGAAAACAATATATTTGAATGAGAACTAATTACCTCTTTTTTTTATTCCAAGTGACAAAAGCTAATGTATCACACTTAGCCACTATAAGAACTTCGTTTCAGTAAACTAATTAAACTAATCCTATCTCTACTCATTATTTTCAGTTCTGCTAAATATTTTAACAGCATAGATTTATTTCATTACATAAATTATATCGTACTTAAAGAAAACTGTTTGCATAATAGCATATTTGCGTTCCCAAGAGTTTATTCTAAGTTTTTTAATTCAGACTTCAAGTTTCAGTTGAAATAATATTATTTGCTTTATTTAGGGTGGTAATTCTTCTTAATTATTACTAATTATCTACAATGATGTATAGCTTTAATTAAATGTAAGTGCTTAGTATTCTTGTTAACATAGATTAGACAGTGACAGTTCTCCTCTATATGGACAGCATAATGTTAGAAAGTTGTGATATCTCCTACAGTTTACTACCTGTAATTTCATGACACAACGGCTGATTAATTTACTAATCATGGGGAAAAACGTTGTTTTTTGATTGTTAGTGCTTGTAAAATTAAAAGGTCCTGTGCTTACTGGACTTTTCTTAAGACAGATAATTAAAATGAAAATGTGTACATCGCTTTTGCTGCTTAAATTATGAAACCAGAATTTGTTGAATGCTAAGAGTTCAACAGCAGTGTTGCTGAGAAGCTGTAAAGGAATGATGCTTAAGTACCACTTCAGACTAAATTGCTTTCTACTTGTAGACATGTAATACAATTAAATCAAGAAGCTGTAAGCCTCACAAATCTCTTAAGTTTAGTTTAGGTATTTTTACTTAAGATATCTGCTGCAGAGCTTTCCAAAATGATAAAACAAATACAATAGAGATAAAAAATAATTAATCAGAATGAATTTACAGTATGTGATTCGTATGAGCTGTATAGAGAATTCATAATTTTATTGATTTTGATAAACCATCACAGAAGTATCACAGAAGTAACAGTGTTCCAATTTTAATGCCAGTTTTCATATTATTATCTGGACTTTCATTTCTGTCACTGGTACTAGCTTGTCAGAGTGCTGACACTAGGTGAATCATGAGTTTTTTAGGAAATTCACACAGAAAGGGAGTTAATTGTGGTTGGTGGTAGCTGAGGATCCTGCATGATTTCTTAAAGAATGAAAGACAGGCAACTGACACACCATTTGTAAATTGTTTTATCCTGAGTGCTGTGGGTTACAGTCCCTCAGCTCAACATGTCATGAAAGCTCTCTCACTATTACACTTGCCAAGTCCAGTCTGCCAACTTGAATTAATAGAATTATAATTCATCTTCCAGGTATCAAGCAAGCATCATTACATGCTTCTCAATGACACTTTACCCTTCTCTGCAAAAAAGTTTCCTTTTTTTCATATGATTTGCAAAGATGTTATCTACAAAAATTTTCAGAAGTGATTAACAGAGGTTAGCATAATTATGTAATCTGGTTATATTTGTATTTAAATTATTAAATACATTGCTAATTTATTTTTGAATGCCAGAATTTTTTAAGAAGAAAAAGGGAAAAGGAGCACATGACACAATTTCTTTTATCCCTCTATAGTACGTCCGTCTCCTTAAAATTTTGGACAAATGTCAAGCAAAAGTTTGAAGAAGAAAGGTACCTGCTTTGAATAACACTTCTTAATAACTTGGTTCAAAATACTGTATGAACCATTCACTCTTAGAATATTATCAATAGTTCAAACACAATAAGCAAATGCCGAGTGTAATACTTTTATTTAATTTCTTAATCATGCATTGCACTGACAAAGGTGTTAATAGAACTTTTCACCTTCATTACACTTCTTCAGATTTGAGCTCCATCAACAGCGATTGAAAATGGGTAGCACTGGTGCACACTCAGTGACCTCTCTGTAGTAAGCTTCTCTTCATGCAGAAGATCCTGGTGACTGGCGTCTAAAAAGCTGTGACAGCATGTAGCAATCTTCTAGTGTGGTAGGACACTAAAAAGATGGGATAGATCTGGAAAGCAGACTGTGGACCTTAGTGTGGGTGTTCTGGTCTGGGCAGACTTAGGAGCTTCCCAGTGTGTATGACAAAAAGCCTGTGATCCCACTCAAGCAGTGCATGTTTGGAAAATGCCCATGAAAACTTCTTGAAATTGTCCCGTAGTTTTACATGATTACCAGATGTTCTGGTGTTACTGTGAGTTTGTCTTGTTCATGCAAACTGCTGAGCAATGCTGTAAGAAGTAGAGTTGAGGCTACTTGTGCTGAATGAGAGCAGAATGGAAGGTACACAGAACTGGCTCAAACGGAGGCTGGGGACATTGGAGTGAAAAATGCGTAAGTAGGCTTGGAGCTGGTAAGTGTGCAGAAGGTCAGTGAAAAATGGAGTTTTCATGAAAATTTGGAATCTCAGTTTTGGTGGATTTAGAGTATTCTCTTTTGCTAAGGTGGCTGGCAAGTAAGATTAAAAAACAAAACAAAAAAACCCACCAACCTAAAAGAAAACTCCAAAACTCTGAATTGTGTATGGTGTATGATAAATATGGGCTTGGGAGAATATCAGCCTTGTCATCAGGAAGTAACCTGTTTTATCGGCGTAAGGTGTAAGCAGAGAGAAAGGAATTTCTGCTGTGAAATTTGTAGTAGTGAAATTTGTCTCTTGAGTATATTTACTGTTTATGTATTTTTCTCAGTGTCTTTCGCGTTATGGAACCATTTTGCTCAGAGTTAGTTATCTTTATCAGTAAAATAAATTCCAAACTTCGGTTGCTAGATATGATAATACCTAATAAAATTAGTTGTACTCTTCAAAGTAGGCTGTGCCTGAGTAAAATATGAACTGTATATAGCTTCAGTATACTTGCCTAGCTTTTGTCAGTCAGCTGTGTATTTTACTTGATGGATGTATGTAATTACTTCTGTTTTTCATTGATCTGTGTATTGCCATCTTTAGATGGCAAGTTTATCTGATAATCTTTTAAATGTTAAATTCATGTTGAAATTTCTTTAAGCACCTTGTACATACGTATGTCTGTCTATTTATACCGAACTTGTCTGTATAATTTTTACATTAAGAAATACCTGTGTTTATGTAGTGTAAAGTATACATAATTTATGGTTATAGACTTTTTTGCACTAAGCTTGTTCAACAGTACTCTCTTTATTTCTATTTGTGTTAATTGTTGAGTGCCAACCTGTAAAACGTGCCTGTAAACAAAGAGCTATTTTTGAAAATAGAGGAAAATTAGATTTTTACGTATGTTTTTCTTTCAGGTCTCTCTTATTTAGTGAGTCTTTTTTTATCTTCTTGTAGAGTTTATAGTAACTTGCATACTTACAGTACTTACATTAATTGGCATATAAGGAACACCAGTTAAATACTTATCCTTCCTGAATAATGCAGTAAACTAAATGTATTTGAAATTTAATGTGATTTCATATTGGTAAATGAGATGTATTTGTGGATCGTGTTGCTCATATATTAGCTATGTTTAATGATAAATTTATGATAAATACCTCATTGGTCAAAAGATCTACAGGTAATGTAGGTATATTATGGAACTGTCAGAAAGTTAAAACTGTTAAGGTGATGTAAATCACTTTGAATTTTTGGAAAGAGTTGGTAGACCACAAACTTCATGTAAATTTCATCTTCAGTTCTAGTTGTATAGTATTTTGACAAGGGACAATATTTTATACAGTCTCAAGACCAGATATTTTGCTTTTGTAGGTCATTACAGCTCAATTGAAGTTACTCCTCTTGAGGACCTGACCCCAGGTGCTAAATATCCCAATTCTATCTTTTGCTAGGCAAAGAAGATGATGACAGTATATTCCCATGCACTCACAGCAGCAGTTTCATATATTTGATGAGCTCACATTCACAAGACATCACCATATCCTGTAGTATACAGCCAGGTGGACCAGACATAACATAGTCCATAGTGAGTAACTAGTCCTACATTATATTAAGATATGTATCCATTAATTTTTAGAACTGTGATGTCTGGCTGTTGGTGTTGGGGTGGGGGTGTAGTATTAGGAAATCTTCCTGATTAATTGATCTAATAAGATGCTTTCTTTTTTGTCATGTTCTTCTCCTGTCCTACCATATGTTCTGACAATTTCAGCCTAAAGTGGCCACCTAACAAAGACACCATTATTATAGTGATCATTGTAGCCTGTTTTAAAATGTTTTAAAAGCTAAAGAAACTCCACTGTGTCTATTAAAAAAAATTGTCTATAATTACTGCTGGTCATGATAATAAGTAGGTATTTAGAAACAAAATTAGCCAAAGTGAGCAAATAGCTCTCCAGACATAACATATGGGTATGAACACATGCTTAAAAGAATATTCTCAAACTGTTTAAGCAGTCCTTACCGTACTATAATCACAGAACCTGTTATTAAAATTACATAGTTATTCCTGTGTTTGTTTCTTGTTACTAGCATAATACTTAGAATTCTGACATTGAAGTGTAATGCTTAAGGTATTGAAGCCAAAGACTGGTCATAGTGATAAAGCTACTCTGTAACAAATTTGTACTTTTAAAAGCTGCTGGTTTTGCATGAACAGGCCATATAGCCTAATTTCAAATCTAGACTAGAGGCCTAGTGTTTTTGTGGTTGACCCCACATCCCCTACATTCAAGGATTTTGCAGCTAAGGTGTTATTGTTGAACACTGTAATAGCTCTAAAACATCAAACCTAATATTATGAATTGTGTATCCCAAACTCAAACACACAACTAGTTCCAAGTCTGCTGGTATATACAAGACTTATGAGTACATATCATGTCTTCAATTAACCAGATGGTGCAGTGGGATCATGACAGGTGGACACAAAGTGGAAGAAGTGCAGATAAGAGCTAGTAGGATGGAGGGGATGGAGAATTCATCATGTTATAAAAGAGGCAGGCATGTTTAATCAAGCAAAGAAAGAGGCTGAAAAGAGGGTATTGTTACTCTCTATAAATACTTTGGAGTAAACAGCAGGGATATAGACAGCATTTTAAGCTAAAAGGCACAAAAATAAATAGGTATATGCTGTCCATAATAATTTACAGAGATATAAAAGAACCTTTAAATAGTCACACGAGGGAGTTTCTGAAACAGGATCCTGGTTTGAACATGGGTCTGGGGAGGTCGATTGGTTGGCGAATTTTAAGACAGTTTCTTCAGTTTCTTAACAAAAATTACATCATGTGGCTTCCTAGTGGGTACTGGACTTACTGACTCAGGAGTTATCTTCCAGTTCTGCTTTCTTTCCAAGAAAAGTCAGAGTCACAGATGCTCTGGCATTCTCAGCTGCCAAAATCCCTGCAGTTGACAGGATTAACCTGCTAAATTTGTCCATGAATAATAGGAAATCTGTTTTCTCATCCACATCCAGTAATTCACACGTTGCTACTATATTTGGTAATAATGCTACTTATCCTAAACTGTGTATTTTATACATAGAAACCATGAAAAATTCTTACTTTTAAATTTATGACATTTGGACAATCAGTTGCTCCCATGGAGAGTCTCTTTGGCTTCATAGAGTCTTCAGGGGCATGCCAGTCTGTTCTGTGATGCTGATTGTCAGTTCTGGGGTTCTGTATAAATTTAAATATCCCATATTTTTATGTGATAAAAGAATTATGGTTTGTATCACTATAAAAGAAAATGAAGTGTAGACTCTGTAAGTTACTGTATTTCAAGGGAAGGTTAATTGGAAATGCAGCTCACACAATGTGTGATGAAGTGGAAAAAAATAACAGAAGTGACCACAGTCAATGCATGCATCCCACACGCTTACTGTTTTTCCATTTTCTTAAGCATTTATGGGCAGTTGAGCTGACACAGTGTGCAGCAAATGGATGGTTTCCACATCTTTCTTTGCATGCTGTCAAATTCTTATATTTTTAAAATTATAATAGTAATTATTAATAGTAAGTGCAGAGAAAGAAAAAAATATATGTTTTGAAACCACACTAAATGTCAAATGTAGTAATTAGACTGTGGCTGAGGACATAGTTCTGATGCTTGCAGAATCGACTACTTAATTAGATTTTTCATTGGTAAAATCTTACTTGTAATTTCCTTTTCAAGAATACGTTTTGTGCAAAATTTAATTTCAGAGTTGAAGTCTCAGTGAAGGGATGCCTCAGTGCTTCTTTTGTCAGCGGAGTTAAATCTTGCACAGCTGTGTGTATACACTTTTAATGCATGCATCATTAAATTAATACTATTTTCAAAGATTAATGACAGCACAGTACCTACACTAAAAAATGAAACAACTCCAGGCTGGTTAAAACTCTTACGGTTCTGTGGATGTAGACATTGTCCTTACTTCCATGAGGAATAAACTAGGATAAAATCTAATTTCATTCTGTGTGATCTTCAAGATTCTGTGGGACCTCTCCCAGCAGAGGAACAAACTGACCTTTTAGCCATGTGACGTTGGATCAAATTCCTGGACTAACAGGAATATAAAAAATGCTAAGGTGGTCTAGCATCTCTTGGGAGCTGGGAAGGAGCTTATAACTGCAGGTAAAGTGGTCAGTGAAATGCATGTTTCAGAAAGGTTGAGTTTGATAGCATTCAACAGATGACACACTGGTCACTAGTACTAGTATAATTTCAATGTATATTATAACTTATTTTTAAACCGATTTATGACATTTAGTTGGGATTGAAAAGTAAGGATGTGAAGTAGGATTAAAAAATCTCAGAAAGAAATGCACGGTTAATTTCAAATCCATTGGAACTCCATTAAGACATAGCAGAGTGAAAGTTCTGAATGGCGGATTATATAGCAGGATTGAGAAATGACAGTGCCTCTTTCTCATACCTAGTAAATTTATCATTATTGCGTAAGAAGAAGTCAGATGTGTATTTTCTGAGGGCTCCGTTGTCTATCTGGCTGAAGTAAAGATTTGCTATCAAATAAATTACAATTTCCATTACCTAAAAAAAGTAGAATTTTGCAATCTGTGGTGCTGTCCGTTTAACTACTGGCAAGTTGGACTCTAGTTTTTTTTTAAATTTATGAAAAGGTAGAAACCAAAGCCACAGTGCTGTAATTATGGAAAAGATGTTTTATTGTGTGGTGCTTAAAACCGTTGCCACATTTTCCCAAACTCATTCACTTACACTTACAGAAATTTGCAGTATTAACGCGAGATCAGCAAGTATGTGTAATATGGTCACTGTGTCTTAGAATATTAAGCTAAACAAGATGAGTGGTAGATATCACTGACTGTATGGAAAATACATATGTACCAGTTGAGACTAAAATCAGATTGTAATGTAATGTCTTTCCAGTTAATTCTGAAGGATTATTTTAATTTTGGTTTATTTCTTGGTATTAATATTTTAATTTGATGCACGTTTCACCATGAACCACAGCTTTTTTTTTTACCAGTACCACCTGAAATCCATAATTTCAAATTATTTCAATAAAACTGAGACTGAATTTATAAAGTATTAGCTATAAATTCTTATGGTTTCATGAATTGTGGTGCCCAATTAAAGAACCAGATATTAGAGAACTCAAGAATGACACTACAGTTATAATTGCTTCTGTAATTCTTTTAAACTTGGTACAAAATAAATTACTAATTACTAAAAACGTTAGTGCAGAGAAAACATACAGAGAAAATACAGTGTGGGCAAACATTATGCTGCTTTCCCTGAAGTATTCAGGTGACCTTATTCTGTACCAACATGAAAAAATGATGTTGGGATAAGAAGGTCGTTCAGATGTCAAGCAAAAATCAGTGTTTGTCCTTTGCCATAGAGATTTCCAAATATATATCAACTACTCTAGATAGGAATTTCACAACTGATTTGATGTGTATGATATGTAGGTAAAATACTGGTAGATTTTAATTCCTGGAGAAATAAATAATTAGATCGTTACATGGTAAGGTAATAATCAAAGCCATTTTTGCAAAGTGCATGTCTTAAGGTATGTGTCAACAAAATCTTATTCTGTTGTTAAAAGGGATTTTCATATATACATATACTTGTTGGAGTATTACGAAGAGTTGCATATACAAAATGAAGCTATTTATTGATCGGAACTGTTTTTTTTCCCTTGAGTCCGTGCCCTATCTGTAAAGTAAAAGTGCTGACGGCAGCACACTGCTGATTGCAGATTTTTTTTGACAGCAAAGACCTGGCTCTTCCCTAATCCATGTAGCTGCATTGTACGAAGTACAAAGCTTGTGTGACAGACCTGTTCTGTATTCCGAGAACTGCAACATACCTGTCATCAGATAGAAGCAAGAATGCACAAGTCATCACTTTACTTTGGAAGCAGAACAGATGATTGAAATTATTTCTTACTACTAACTAATTCCCCTTTTAGTAGAGATAAGCTGCTTTGTTCAGCTGTAAATGAAACATTAGGGTATTAGCTGTCAAGGCAGAAGTATTGGAGAAGCTAAGATTTTTATCAGCGGTAGTAACATTTTGGGCAATAAATTGTTTTGTTGGGCAGAATACTAATCTCCAGAGGTACAAAGAAACAAAGCTCATTAAGGTAAATGCTTAAAGCACGCACAAAAAAGCAAAGACAAGGCTTATTACCTTTGTTTTGGGAATAGATAAAACATTTGCACTTCTTCATCTCTGTGTAGCACTGAAGAATTATGTGGTACTGTTATTAAAAAGATGCATTTGTAGACTGTAGAATGCTTTTTGAATATATCCAAGGGACAAATGCATTTCTGAAATATCAACAGAGAGCTGTAGTAACTGATGGCTTTTTGAAAATTGTTTTGTTTCCTCTGGGTAAAATTAGGTACCTGCACATTGTCCTGTACTTAGCATTCATCAGATTAATAGACTAGCATTGTTAAATGAATGTTTTAAATAGAGAAGAATAAATGTCTGAGTTATACTAAATATTTTTACCAGTATGTACGTAAATTAAGTTCATATGGCTTTGTAGTGTAAAGCAGTAAGATGATGGGAGGAGAGGAACTGTGTTGCTGTTAGGGACTGCAGATAAAGAAAAACATATTTGGAATGTAATGAAGGAATTACAGCTCTATAAACCAAGGATGGACATAAACTACCAGAAACAATTAAATAGGAAGTAAGTAAAATAGGTCGAAGTAATCTATGTGTATGAGCTAAAAAGCCAGAGTACAGCCTTTGAGTAGCCAGAGGCAGATGCTGTTTTCCATCCTTGCTTGTTTGAAGTAGCATTTTAGAAAACTGTAAAATAGAAGTTTATTACAGAATATAAAGAACAAAAACATGCAGCTGAAAACTTGCACAGAAGACTCTGTTCATAGCTGACACAAAACACCTTCAACATTTTCTCCGTGCAGCATCTAGGATTTTGAAACACTGAAAGAGAGACAGCTTTACAGTCTGTCCTGTAATCTACAAGAGAGTAAAAAAAAAAAAAAATCCTGTAGAAAGAATCAAGCAAAAATGAATAAAGTAGAAGACTGTTGACCAAAACATGGGTTATTTATTAATGGCTTTCATTAGGTAGGAAACCACAGACAGCTTTTGGGGTGAAATCCTACTTACTAACAACAAAAAGTACTGAAGTCTGATAGTTGTATTTTAACGAAGACCCAATGTTGTTCAGCTACTGCTGTCAGTCACTGGGTCATTGCTGAATGATGGACAAATCTTGCAACTTCATTTTCCTTCTCTATGAAACAGAGATTATGAAATTGGCCGACTAGTATAATCTGCTTGATTTTATGGGAAAAAGTACACTAGTAGTTAGCGTTGTTTGTTATTGGCTGGTACTGAAATTAATGAAGTTGCCATTTCTTCATTTGGGGTAGGTGCACATCTGAGGGACAAAGTGTTAAAGTTTGGTGAGGGAGGATTTGGTGATACTTTATTTTATCATGTTAGGTTATGTTGTTAGCTATAAAGAATAATAAATATTTTGTACGATGCAGGCCCCCCCTGTATTGTAAAAGAATATAAACTTGATTTTAAAATTCAGATTTTATCTGAAGAATTCGGATTTTAAGGCTATGAATTTTCTGTATGCTGACATGTTCTTTGTTCAGTCCTAGTTTCACTGTAGTGACCTGGAACAGCAGGAACCTTTAGGCTGTTGTTTTACTCCAAATACTGTGTCAAGTCAAATGCAGCCTGGCTTTTTTTTGTCACGTACTGACGGGCTGCTTTCTAATCTGAAAATAGTGCTGAGTCAGAATTCCTGTACAATTGCTGAAGTTGCATAGGAACATGAGAAATCTAAATGTAAACTATCAGAAGACCAACATAACATTAATAGAGGGAATGCACTGTGTAAGAGTAGCGTTATTATTAGTGTTTTTATTAAAATAAGATGGGAATTTTTTGTATTGTGGGCTCATTCCCAGGCATGTCCCGCTCAGTCGCAGTTCTACATGAGCTAAATTTGGTCTCACTAAGAGAAAAAAAATTCCCCAATTTTTCAATTATCATGATCAGCAAATGAACAACAGCTTGACTATAATCTTCTAAAATGCATGGATTGGCTTTTAAGTGCTGTAGACTACCACCGCACTGTGAATTTGTCAAAGGTGAGCTGTGCTGTACAAGTCCAAAGGGTTAATGGAACAGCAACTTGAAGGTTCATTCACCTTAGGGATCAAATCCAGTCATTTATATTAGTTGAGCAAGTTGATGTTTATTTTATGAATTATTTTCCTAAGCAGCGTTTTTTGGAGTTCAGTATCAGTATTGAGAAGGTCTATCATGAAGATGAAATAATAGGCCTATTGTTAAGACAGTAAATCACAAGTTAATTACTTGAAGTAATTTAGGTAATTCAAGTATTTAGGATTTCAGTTATTGTTATATTTTGATGTCTTATAATAACAAAAACATAATATATATATATGTATGAATATGTTTCTTTACTCTTAGGGGAAGCAATCATGTAGGCTGAACAGAAGCCTTGAGCTTCTGAAGCTAGGTGGATGTAGGCAGGATGACAAGACAGATGTGCAGGCATGTAGAAAGTATTTGAGAATTTCCTCACTGCCTACCAGTGAGATGGAAGCTGTTTCTGTGATCGTAGGCTGTAGAAACCATAGATTTCTGTGGCTTCTGTTTTTGCAGTTACTAAACTGAATTAATTCTTGACGTGACATTATGACAGTCAGTGTAGTGCACCTCCACTGGGCTACAAGCCTTGTTCTTGATTTTCATGTGACCTGGAGAACAGAAATTCCAAGTCTGTATGAAATCCGTACAAGATTCCTTACTGGATTACTTCGTATTAAACAGTATTTCTAGAGCCACAGAACACTTCTTTGAATGTATTTAAAAAACAATAGTAGAAATTTGCTATGTCCTAGATTCATCCTGTGTGTTCCTCTCGTTGCAGTCATTGTATCCAGGATGCTTTTAGGGCTGTAGCAATTCAAGAGTATTTGGATGGAGACAGAGTGTACTGGAAGTGGACAGTAGTAGCATATGAAATACACTTTCCAAATTTGATGATGAACATGTTTCTGATTCTGAAACATAAGGTGAAAGGGTCTACTTTAATTTTTAACTGGTATCCTAAAGTAATTTTCATCATGCTTTTGTCTTGTTTCAAAGCATAAATTTAGTTTTAGCTGCACACTTCTATTGGAATAATGATTGACAATTACTGATATATTCAGAGACCTGAATTGTTTCACATATTTAAAGGCGGCTTTTTTTATCTGACATCTGGTTAAGCTTTGGATATGTTACTGCCATGAATCACCAGGAAATAAAAAAAAAATAACAGTTGAAATATTGTCTTTGTTCTTTTCTGCTTTTGGAGCTCGTGGAACAGCTTGGATATAGATAGAGCTCTGAAAAAAAACAAGTTTGTGTTTGCTGTTAAAGTGGAGGAGGAGAGTTTTCAGTGAATATCAAGTTCCAGAATCTGTGAATTTTGACAGCAAATATATGGGGTGTGGTTTGATGATCCAGGAAGTCTGGCTTTTAGGATTTTTAGTACTGTATCAGAAATGCCATGCTAACAAGGTGCTCATGTTATAGAAACTTTGACAGGCTCACTTTGTACTGACAGGTAGAACCCAAATCAGGCATTCTCTCACTGTGTCACTCTAACTTTAGGCAAGATCAGGTATTTCTGTCTTCTCCCAGTTTTCATAAGGCCAGCACCCAACCCCATCTGAACCATGTGTTCTAGTTTATTGGATAGAAATAGAACTATACCTGCATTGCTAAGATTTGTGCTGCAGGTAATCCAACAATGGTAGCAGTGATGAGAGAATCTTAACAGCCTAAGTGATGCTCAGGCAACCTCTTAGGATGCATGCTCTTGCCATCATTTTAAACTGGCACAAGCTAGCACTATTGCTATATAAGAAGGAGCAGTGCTCAGCCAGCTTGTTTTGCAGCACCCTCTTTCCCAGGCTGGGAGTGGTGGCAGCGTGGTAGTCTCACGGAGGATTCGGTCAGGGTCTGACTGCCTGACGTACAGCTGCACTGCCTGAACATGGTCCAGCAGACTGAGGTGTAAAATGCCATTAGTGTTACTCTGTAATGCCAGTAACATTGGTACTTTAATGAAGTGATGCACAGAGAACATTAAAATATCATCTTGTTGATCACTTAGACGAGCTCCAGTGCATGTGGTTAAGGAGAAATATGTTTTGGACCTTTGTGAAGCAAGGCTCAAACTTAAGAAGCAAAATGTGTATTTGTATATATCTTTACTGTCAAGAAATCAGTATCCTACATTTGTGATTTCTGGAACTGCACTGATTTTTGACATTGATCAGAATTAGGCAATTAAAACTAATGTGAGTACAGTGCAGAATTTGGCGCCTGAGTATGCTGGAAAGGGTCGCAGTACGAGCCTTGAATTTTCTGTTTAGTACATCAGTGCAGCTGTCTTTTGTTTGAGCAGTAAGAAAGGGAGAGATAAAAGTTAGTACAATTATACACCGGCCTGTCAGACAACTCCTTGAAGTGGTAGAAACTTTCATAATCTCTGTAGAAAATAGTCAGTGCATGCCTTACTCTGTGTTTCATAAAATTGCTTACTGCAATATTTACTGATAAGGTGTTGAGTGTTTTATACCCCCTCACCTCTGTATTTTCGTTTGTATAATGTTTCTTTTTAATGTCAACCCTTTGCTTTGCCTTAGGTGCTTCGGTTTATATCTCAAGGCAGCAATGATAACTGAAGAAAACAGTAATGATACTTAGCTGAGAAATTGTACTTTGGTTGCTGCTGGGGCCAGGTATTGCAATTGTTCATGGATATTGCAGATTTGATACTCTACAATGTAATCCACTGGCACACTTTCAGTGCCAAACTTTAAAGGAATTTTTCAAGTCCACTATGGTCCTCTGTGTTCCTTATCTATTTGCATCTTTTGCATAATTTTCAGTTCAATGAAAACCTCATAATCTTTCCTATGTGGGTGTTTTTTTTCATTTGCACTGTGGTTTAGAGACCTAACTTTGCTAGCCAGGAAAAAGTATAATGGAGGGATAGTACTGAAAAAACTGATGTTGTTCTGTTCTTGTGGCTTCTGGATAAATCGTTGAATTACTGTATTGAAGACGCTTGAAATTTTACAGTCTTTGCTGACAGGAAAACTAAGAGAATCTATCAGCAGTGCACAGTGGATGGGCCACATTCCTCAAATAATCCAGTCAATTAAAAATTGATTTTTGTTCTAGGCAGCATGGTGGTAATGTAGTGGGGAGACAGTGTATGCATTACCAACAGAGCTCACATCAGTTAAGTGATATTTAGGTGATCTTCTGTCATGGGAGAAAGCAGTGCAGTTGATGATCTTTGCTACTGAAGAAGCTAAATTGAAGTGTCAGATACCAGAATTGCATTTTATTTCTAATATGTTGGCCTGCCAGCCTGGGAGAAGCTATGTGAAGTCTGTGAATACAAAGGGACAAAAGTGCTAAATCTAGCAGAAACTGAATGGTTTGGGGAAGATTAAACTATAACATGGCTTTTAGAGCCTTCAAGTAAATGCATTTAAAGAAATTGAATCTTGAACTCCAGTTGCTAGCCTTTTGTCTACTACCTGCCTCCCTTTTCCCTGACAGCAGATCTAAAGTAAATGAAAGATATGCATGATCTAAATTGCACCAATCTTGTTTATTAAAAGAAAAACAGGTTATAATGCCACTGAAAAGTTAGGAAAAAAAGACTTTTCTTGGGGTAGTTGAACTGAGAACAAAAAAAAACAACCTAAAGCTGTTCATTGAAAAATGTATTTACCTCAGATTTGCAAGATTCTGAGTTACAGAATGTAAATATTTACCTTTTCCTAATATCAGAAACATGTGGAAACGTGCAGTCATGCAGGTTGGACTGTATCCTCAATACATATTGTGAGCCCGTGCAGTGTGTTTTCTGGAGAGACACAACACGAGCTCACAAATCTGAAGTTAGTTTGCTCTTGTCTTGATTTATTAAAGCATCTAATGTTAATGATAGATTTACAAACTTTCCAATATTATAGAAAACATGCAAAAAGGTTTATCTGAGCTTCTTGGTAATGACAGAATGCTGAAGTCACACCTACTTTTGGTTATGAGACATCACAGTCAAACACCATGATACTAATGGTGTAATTTGGAATTTTTTTTCAACAGGATGCAGGCTTGTCCCTTCATTTTCTGTCAAAAGCAGTTGTAGGATGTCCTGGTGCACCTGTGCTTCACCTTAAAGGGTGGTAGCATTTAAGTGGTGGGTTAAGTGATACCTGTTACTCTTCATCAGACCTCTCAGAGGTTTTGTGAGGTTCAGTTTCTTAATGTCTGTGAAGCGCTTTATAGTGCTCAGGTGAAAGACACTGGAGAAAAGATAAGTGGTCCTGTTGTTTAAAGTTTAGATCCTAATTTTAAGTGGAAAGTGTTGTGTCTGTTCTTGTCAGAAAACTTGGTGGCATGCTAACATTTTAGTTACCTATTGACATACATCTCGCATCTTGGCTTAGCTTTCATCATACCGCATTACCTGCTTGTAAAATGAATATAGCAGAGATAGACTGGAATGATGAGCAACCGTCTGCAAGGTGTTTCAGAACATGTGGTTGTGAAGTAATCTCATGCTGTGTTTCTGAACACACCTTGACAAAAATGTTTGCCATCTTGAAGACAAATTGTGAAGGGGACAGTTCATTTATAAATGTAAAAATCCAAAATAGTTTTCAATAGAAGAGATTGGTACAAAAGTGTGACATCACTGCAGTTAATTTCTAACATCATGCTTTAACGTAAATTTTAGTAAGTTGAAAGTCTTCCATGAAGGACGATCTCACCTGTGTCAGCAGTTTTCATTAATTTATTCCTAGACTGTGTAAAGAGAAAATAAATCACAAATGTTTTTTAAAGGTTACTGTTAGGGTAAAATGCTGCTGGGTTTTAGTGCTTTGGTAGTGGGGGTGGGGGCGGAAAGAAAAAAAATGTTTCTGGGATTCAACACTCTCCAGCATGATTTGACTACAAGTGGCTAACTGTGATAAGTATGTTAGGCTCCCTTCTGTTAATTACAGTATTTCAAACGAGGCTAATTTGACAGCCACTGGCTCATATTATGCTAAATTCTTCCTATAGTATTATTCTGAGGAGAACTCCCCTGCCTCCCCCCATGTGAATACTTTTTGATAGGACATTATAATTTTAGAAGCTCTACACCAAAAGCAGATAATATCTAATTACCTACTAGTTCTTTGTTTAGTTTGAATGATTGCTCTCTGTTAATACCTAAATAGAAAAGCTTTTACCAGTCATTGACAGAGCCAAGTACAAAATGTGGTCGAACACTTCCTCAAAAATGTCTTTAAAAACATCTGTTGTTTCATTGTGGGGTTTTTTTTTTTGTGTAGAGATGCCAGTTTACTTGATCTGTTGTGGTGAATGACAGCTAATTTGTTGTAAATATGAAATTTTTTCTCCAGGTTGAATTAAGTGGATTACATTTTTACATTTTATTTACTGTTCTTTTTTCACTAGAATAGTGCAAAACAAGCTGACTACTAATCTCAATGCTAAAGCTAGATTTTTTAATTCTCATGATATTTGATATTGCAAAAATAGCCACTGATCTTTTGTAAAATACAAGACATGATCTAGTCTCATATTAACTTGAAGTTCGTGCTTTGTGAATAGTTTAAGAAGTAACTTCATCACAAGTGTTTAAGCAAAAGGTACTAGAGTTATAGTAACTTTTCTTTTACATCATTATTGTAGTTTTATCCAAATTCCACCAGGTGCTGCCAAAGAACATACAGCCAAAGCAAAGTTTACAGCTTAAGTGGAAGTTGTTTAGAACATGTGTGCACAATTTCATGGATGCAGCCATTAAAACCTTTTCCAGAAGCAGGAGCATCTTCCCTAACAGGCTTAAGAGCATACCTCTTTTCTTTGTAACAGCACTAGGAACCAGGCAATTTGATACAGAGTGACATCATTTATAGGTATCGTGTTAAAAATGCACTTTTTCTTATGACACAATAGTATTCATTAACAGGCTGTGGGTTTTAACAAGGAGCTATAGACTTCTGCACATGTTCTCCTATGTTGCTGTCTTAATTTTGGCTGAAGGGGTATTTTTTTGTGATATATTCGAATTACTAAAGTTTAGTGTGTTGGGTGGTTTGGTTTTGGTTTGGGGGTTTGGGGGGTTTTTTGTTTTGTTTTTGTTTGTTTGGGGTTTTTGGGGTGGTTTTTTTTTGTTTATTCCAATAAGCAAATTTTGTATTGACGCTTTATTTCTGCTAACTTTGGTAAAGATGTTTCTTTCCTTTGTTTGCTTTTTGTATTGCTGATTCAGGAGTTTTGTATATCACAAGTCAGTTCTGTTTCAGGTTTTTGTCTCATTCTGGGAAGAAAATGTGCTTCCAAAAGCCAAGGTTTTCTTGAGGTAATAAGAGCCCCAAACTTGTGACTGATCGCAACAGTGCAGTGCAGAATGCTCAGGCAAACAGCACTCGTAGCAGCAGGAATCAATTCAGAGACTTGGTGCAGAGCAGTTTTTATCCTGCCTCCCCGGTGAGTTTAGCCGTTGTGCTTATGACATAAAAAGCAATGTGCATTTTAATTGCTCTACTTATTTTTGAACTGTTGCTCAAGTATTAGTATGGTTTAAGTCAAAAAGGCTGGATCATGGACAATGCAGTGTCGGTTGCCAGAAAAGGTGTAATCAGCCTCTGCTACTGCTGGTGATGCAAAAAAACTGTATTAGCTCCTGCACTGGGCAAGGAACTTTAAGGGATTAACCTCGTAGCAGGTAATCACTAACTAGACTGGGAGCATTATATTCTGTAAATGCTGTGTTTTCTTTTGTGCTTTACTTAATTAAAGTCTTGAGTTTATTGTCCTGCACAAATGGTTTATATTTAAATGTTTTTTGAATGTTCGACACCAAACATGAAGCAAGAAGATTCTTTGGCATAATCAGTACAAATTACAAAGATAAGTTTAGTTAAGGGAAAAGGAAGGAAAAAATTGAAAGTAACTGCTACTTTAAGCAGAAATATATTCAGAAGTGTGACTGTAGCTAAGTCTGCACAAAGAAGCTCCTTGCTTGTAAGAAAACCATGGCAGTGATTTCACCTGGCAGTATTATTTATTTATTGAGCGTTATGTTTGCCTTCCCTTGGGATATGATCTTCCTTGTGTCTCCCTCCTTCCACCAAAAAGTGTTAACTAATTATTTGAATATAGGATGTTTTAATTACATCTCAAAAAAGTTAGTATGTAAGTATTTGTCTCTTTTCATAACGATATGTGTATAATAGCTCAACATTACTGTAGCTTTCCTGGGTTCCCATTTTATTGCCATCCTGATGTACTGGACAGAGAGGGAGGAAAAGAAAAAGAGGAACATAAATTATCCTACCGATATAAGATTAGATCAACGTTTAAGCTAGTAAGTGTAATGCAGGTGCTCTGATCAGGTGCTCAGAGCCAAAATACTCACAGTCCTTGTGCTATTCTAATCAAAGGTACTGAAGATTGAGCAGTCCTCTGATGTGGTCTTATCAGTTTGAGTATAATGTAAATCCTGTTACAGCAGCTTTGTCCGATCTGCCTGTAGCTTTGTTCTGAACCTTTCAGTAACAGTTCACTGAAGCAGAAAGAGCCCTGTGAATTGATATTATAAACCTGCATGGTTGTTTTATTCATTGTTGAAGCAACAGAATATAACAGAAGTATTTATTTTAGTGGATTGAGGATAGTTTTTTTTTTATTATTCTAACATTGTGAGCAGCAGAAGAATGTTCTAAATGCAAAAAAGGAAAAGCTAATACTATAATCATATCCATACCCATTCGGAGCACAATCCCATTGAAAGATAATATAGAATACTATATGTTTAATTTATTTTACACATTCAGAGAGATTGTTAAAATCCCAAAGTGTTGTTATTTTGTGCTGATGTAGAAAAAAATTATCATGTGACACTATTATAATCAGGAAATAATAGTCATGTGAAAGAAAAGCTTCTCATAATGCACTTAGTCTTCCCAGACATCTGTATTTTTCTAAGCACCACCTGCCTACTCTCTTTGGGACTGAGATGAGCCTTAGCAATTCAAGATTGTATTGTGTTCCCTTTCTTGCTGATGGGCATTCCTTACTGAAGTTCAAGAGCGTGAAATTTCTCTTTAGTCTCACTGCTTTGATATGGTATTTGCCTAATAATCAAACAAATTAAAATGTGGAAAAAAAGAGATAAAACTGCAATATCTTAAAATTAAGAGACTGAAATATTAAATTGAGTTCCTCATAATAATGCTGTGGTGCCATGTTGACCTTTATTCTTGAAAATCAGTTTTTATGTTGTGCATCAATTAGAAATATTACAACTGTGGGAATTTGAAAGAAGATACGCTCTATCTGAGCTTTTAAAGTGTCATGTTATCTAAAAATTCTGGTTTTATACTTTAAAGATCTGCTGGAGAGATTTAATTGACATTTGTGAATTATTCAGTTATGGAGGCCCAACTTTATTTGTATATGTTTGTATATGCTATTAATGATTTCTGTTACTTAAGAAGTTTTCTCTCTTGTGTAGCGATAGGAAGTTATTTCCATCACCACTAAGAAGTGTTTCAAATGGAAATCTAAGGTTTAAGATATAAATAGTTTTGTACACTGCTCTTAAAATTTCATGTTTGGTTTTTTAAACAACTCTGGAAAGTTAGGGTAGTGAATAGCTGATTTTTTAAAAATATTAAATATTTTAAATACTTAAGAAAAAAGGTATACTAAACTTTTAAGGAAAAAAATTAAAGTTGTCACCTCTTCATTGACATTAGGAGATATATGAATTACTGTTGTGAAGAAGTAACGTATTTGAATTTCATATTTCATACTTGTCTTTCAATTAATTTCACACAGTATTCCATGAAAAGAAAGACTTTTTGTTTTAGTTTTATCTGATGACATAAGCAACCACAGAAAAGAGGTCAGTGCCTGTTTTCAAAAGACAAAAAAAAAGTTATCAGTGCACAGTCCTGCATCCAGACCCCCATTGGGGGAATCCTGATTCTGTTTGGAGCACCCGAATGAAGGGCAGAGCTGCTGTAACCCAGGGGGGGAGAGGGATGTGCTCCATGGCAGCCCTGTCTCAGAGCTGCAAAGTAAAGTACATCTGAAAGCTCTGAAAGAACTCAACTGTAATCCAAGGGAGATGGATGTTTTTGTTTAAATGATGAGAATTGTATGTCCTCGCATACAATTGTATGTGTAGTGTAAGGCACTTCCACATAGCAGAAATCAGAAAAAGTTCAGGTGGATGCAAAACAATGCCTGAGAAGTCATTGTATGTGAAAGATGTGGCTGCCTTAGGGGATGAAAAGCAAAAGGGTGTTTTGGTTTGGTGGTTTTGTTTTGTTTTGGTTTTTTTCTTTTTGAAAGGTAGAATAGCAAGAAAGGAAAAATATCTTTGGTTAATTTCACATATTTAAATGATTTGAGTATGACAGGAACGCTGCTGATTTTCCATATGTAGCTATTCCTGTCTTTACATATCAAATAGCTGTATGAGCTTTCGTAGGATGAGTATAGTTATTAATCCTTGACAAAGGTCCAGAGGTTTCAGTAAGAGGCTCTGAAACAGTAGGCAGTGCAGATGTGAACTGGATAACAAACACAGTGAACTGTGAATCTCAGATGGCTATTAATTGCTTTGTTCTCACTTTAAATTCCAACCAAATAAGTCTGACAGTTGTAACTGCAGTAAAATGTAAAAAGGAATAAAAGGACTTAACTTTGCAGAATCCTTTTTGGTATGTACCGAAACCACTCATCAATCCAGATGTTTTGTGTACTGACCACAGGACACTCTCATTCCTAAATTATGAAAACATACCTGTTTGTGTTAGCAAGATGAATGTTTGACTAATTTAGTAGTTAGGTCTTCTATCTGTGATCACTGTAAACATTTGCATTGATTAGAAGGGAAAACAAGACCTGTTTGCAAGGCCAGAAAGTCAACTTGCCTCAAGTTGACTTGTTTGTTTTGCTTCATTTACTTGTTTTTTACTATTATGTTTTTTTCCTCCAAAATAAATGTTAGGCATTTCTGAAAGGATTCTGGAAAAAGAAGGCTATATATAGTGTTATATTTTAATATTTATGTTTCTGTGTCTTCTGAAGTTTGTGGAATTTCTTGCAGATCTGTTTTTGTATTAAATCATTACTCTGAAACAATTCCTCCCATTTTGTGCTCTATAGAGCTGTAATATTTGTCCAAGGATGAGCTGCATTCAACATTTTGTTAACTGAAATGGGAAGTGACAGACTGACTAAAAGAAAATCTCCGTGCCAAAGAAACAGATATTACTTCTTTCTCATAGATTACTGTATACTTGGACACTGAAGACTCTGAGATTGCAGGCTCACTGAGGTTTCATATTGATCCATGTTAGACTAATCTGATCAGAAGAGAGACTTGTGTATCGTGTTATTTTCTCCTATAGTATTTGATTGAGGAGGTCAAACATTGAGAATACTGTGCAGGAAAAGGAGGGATTGGAAAAGGGAGACTTAAAGAAAAAAAACAAACCAGATTAGTTAGATATGTTGTGCTTGCACTGATTTTCACTCTGGATATATATCTCTTGATGGCAGCTGTCTTCAAAATAAAAGCATAATAGATAATGCTCTGCCACATAATTTTGTATTTTCGTTACTTCTTTTTACTGATATTTGTAGTATAATTTAGTCATTGAAGTTGGTCAGTACCTGCAAACTCAGAAAACATGTTTTTTCTTTATTGTATTTTGAATGTTTTTTTGGCAAAATATGAAAAAGACATAGTTATCACGTGAGAATATGAAGTTGAAAAATGTCTGAAGAACTGCAGAGGAGATTCTGCAACATGGGCATGAGAAATTATAAATTATATTCTACTCTTGCAGAAGTAGGTCTCGAGCTAGAGGGAATTCTCCATCCAACAGAAGACAGCCTGCTGTCGGCTTTTTAGTTCAGGTTTATCAGACTGTGACTTGACAGATCAGAGTCAGTGGTGATTGTGCTGGTCTGAGAGTCCCTGTCCTTGATGGTTTGCTTCCATGCTACAAGAAAGGGAGGAGGTAGGGGATTATAAAGTACTGGGAAGTCATCACAACTTCAGATGTTATTTTGTCACATTTGTCTTGGATGAACAGGGAGCCTTTTAAAAAGCAACACATGATGGTAGTTCAGAGCCTCCTGTGCATAGGGAGAAGGAACATTAGGGTTCTTACGTCCAACTGCATCTGCTGTTCTCCAGGTCCTTCACCATCTTACTGGTTGAGACAAGGAACGATATCAAGTAGTTGGCATTCATTTCTCCCAGCTCTCCCAGACTTTCTACAAGCTTGAATGAGGAGGTATGCCCTGCTCTGCCTGTCCTTGGTCATGGCAGGGAGCATGCATGTGCTGCGAAGAGTCACCACTTTAGGCACATATAGCTTGGCTACACTGAAGGAAGTCCAGTGAGATTTTTCTTGCTGATGTTTACTTGTGTAAAGGAAACAGATAATCTGAAAATTACATTGTCTGAAAGTTTAAAATTAAGAAATGGGAAACCATTAGCTTGCTGTCATTCCCTGTCTCATGTTATCCAATTTTTGTTAGTGGACTTAGTATTGGATGTCTTCTATCCAGTTGAATAATAAAAATTAGACCAAAAGCATCCATTTTGTATAAACTGAAAAAAGACTTGTACAGTACCGTGGTACAAGCCTTAGTGAGATGGAAAGGGTAGTTATCACATAGTGTCATCACATCATTTGCAGAGCAGTTACTAGTTTTATTTTTGCTCGCAGTTATAGCTCAGGAGAGGGAAAGTGTTGTATATTGCTTTCTTTTTTTTTTTTTTTTTGACTTGTGAGATAGTATGCTTTGTCAAGAGTGCATTTGTTTCATATTTATATTAAAGACATAACAGGATCCTGCTGCACTATCAATTGCTTTTCATTACCCTCGTCTTTGCTTGCAAAGGTCATCACCTTGCATGTGTATCTTCGGAAAGAGTATTTTCTTTAGAAGTGGAATTGCAGTATGAACTAAATGGTAGTGCTGTTTGAGAAAGTTAATAGAACATATTCCTGAGTTTCCTTTTAACTCTTGCGTAAAGTTAATTCAGCACCTTTGTGTGGGCAGATTGTGTTCCTCCCTGTCAGAGTTGCAGTTGCTTTTGTTTTGTTTCAGATTTGAATAATACATTTGATTACCATGGCAAATGTTGCGGTGTGTGCATGCCTGACTGTAGTGCCTAATTAACTGATGATAACAAGGCAGGATTGCCCTCTTCTCTTTCATAAGCAATCATATACATGACAGTTCTTTTATCTTTCTTCAAAATTGACTTGCTCTCCTGACCCTTAAGCAGCTCCTGTTTTGTGTGTTTACCTCTGATGTCTTTGCGAGACTGTTAATTTTCTGTGGCATATCCTATCTGGTTGTAATTAACACATCGAACAGTGAAGAAATAGTTCTGCTTGCAGATGCCTAATGGAGGAATGCTTTCTTCCAGTAATTATACAGCTTCATTTTACTGATTTGCATTGACCTACAAGGGTTTGTTTGGTTGGGGGGGGTTTAAGAACATCTACAATGGTATAATCCTATTTAGGTAGGGAAAGCAAACTAAAAAATCAGGTTAATTTGCTATAGTTTACCTACACATATAGAGTGAACTTAGAGGTAGTCAGTGGTAAGATTGGTAGAGGTTTGCATTTAGCAAAGTTAAATTGGGGGTAAATAGTGCTGTCATCTTGCATGTATTTAATCCTGAAGTTGAAGGCCTGTTTTTATAATTAGAAACTTCAAGAAGCACTTGACCTATTTTAAGGAAGCATTAAAGTCACATGTATATAAAGCAAATATTTTCCCGTATTGTATCTTAAAAAACCTGAACTTACATTTCAAATAAATGAGACGAGGATTTCTATTTATCGTTTTATAGCTAGGCTGTGTTTAAAGCCATAATGAATACAAGTTCAAAGAGAGGAAGGTATATGAGAAAAGGTTGGTAGTTACAGCAATAAAAACAGGGGCAAAAAGAACAGCTTTTCTGAAGGACTCAGGCTGGAATAATAATGATAGAATTGTCTAAATCGATATATCTCTTGTCAGCCTCACGTCTGATGTTTGAATCAGTCAGGCCTTTTCTGCAAGAGCTTTCCTCAGGAATATTGAATTATTTATTATTTGTATCTTTTTTCCTTCCCTTTCTGATGATTTTTTTTTCTTTTTTTTTTTTCTTCCTGACTTAGTAAAATTTGTTTTTTATGCTGCCAGGTTCAATGTTGTCTGCTGTTTGATAAATAGCAGTAATTGGGTGTATAGCAGAAGTCATGTAAAAATGTATGACTTCAATTACATCTAGAACAATTTTTTCTTTATATTGATCTTTTTTTTTCTCTATAAGATCTGCTCTTCATAGCCTCCAGTGCTGAGTTTTTAAAGAATTACTCTATGTCCATATGTTGGCATGCACTTTTGAACCCATGCATCTTTTTTTTAAAAAATGGAATGCTGTCTCGAATCAGTTCTGCCTGAGCAGTAAGTGAAAAATTAGTCGCTCAAACAGTGAAATATTCATATTGTATTCCAGTCAGATGAGGGATTGCGTTAGTTTAAAATTACAATGCCTACTTACAGTCCCTGTTTCTCTTGTCTGAGAAAATGAAATGAGGGTACTGGCCAATGAATGAAAACATCTTTCATTAGCAATCGGAATCGAGATAAAATGAAAATATATGTTTTGAAAGTCACTTCCACGCAGTAAAGGTTTGCTCATTTAAATCTGTAGTTGTACACTGCAGTATTTAGCCTTGTAAGTATTATCAAAGGTGCTAATGTAATAGAAATGTACTGTCTGAAATTTCAAATATTATGTCAGAATTCTCATTGTGTTACAGCTGTGTTTTTAAATTGTTTCTTTCCTTTTTATGTCAGTGCCTGAGGTGATAAATAATTCGATCCAAATGTTTGATGCTGATTTCTGATAAAATTAGTGTATTTGCCCTGAAATGTCTTTATACATTAGAACAAAAGATGGGCTGAATTTCGTATTTGGACTGGGATTATTGTTTGCTCTGGTATGGGGTGATGAACCAGTTAGAAGTTTAGGTCTGAATCCAGGCTTTAACAAAGTTCAAGGCTGTTGGCATTGGGGATGCTGCTGTAGCCTGTTATGCACGTTGGTTTTCATTGTATGCATTTTTGAGGGAAATGCAGTGGAATATTGCCTTGTCCTCATTAAATGTATTTTTTTGTTTGTTACCTAAGTCTTTGCTTGCTCTGCTTCATGCTTCAAACTCTTCTAAAGTGAGATTCAAAGCAAAGGGTTATATAAACAGTCATGTTTATGCCATCCAGCAGTGGATCAAAGGGAATATTCCTCACAATTGTGGTTAATTTATGTCATTTGAAAATGTAATTACCTACTGATTATTGCCTGCTAATACAGTCCTATTCTGTGTTTTTAAAAAGCGGTAATGCTCCAGGTTGCTAGTGGACAGGCTGGCTACAAGCTAAATCCTGCGGTTCTTTCTGTAGTATGTGCTCCCTTGTCATTACAGGGAGGGGAAAAGGGAGAGCAGGAATTGCAAGGTTTGCTTCAATAGCTGTAATAATTTGGTGAACTGGTAGAGATTCTCCTGGTTCTAATGGAGGTGATTCTCGGGATATGTTTCAGGCTGTTAATGTTTTTCAAAATGTGTGTACTGGCAAAGAAATACCGTGTCCCTAAAGTGTTCTGTTTAGGACACCCTAACTTAAAAATAATCCTTTAGAAACAGCTGTGTGATCTGCTTTATTTGGGGACTGTCCATAAATGCTTGGGTTGCTCTGTAGATCATCAGGTGAAGCTGGGGTTAAATAGATAAAAGAAGTTGGTGGTGTTTTTACCCAAAGTCTTGTTTAAGCCTCACTAGTCTTCTGTTTTTTCCTGTAGCAGTTTGACAAAATTGCCTTTCCTAGCAGCAGCCTGTTAGGTGCTGTGCACAGAAACAAAACCCTATTGTTTTAGATTTTCTTTCATATCATGTAGGTGTCTGTGCCATACCACCCACACAGTAAAGCAAGTGAGCTGTGAAATATATTCATTGTTAGAGTACAGGGGAAATGGAGGCAAGCAATCGGCAGTAATAATGTACGACAGCAAGGGGAGGCTGCCAACATTACCTGCATTATTTCGGTTGCCTTTTTCATTATAGGTTCGGGAAATAGGCAGCAATTCGATTATGGCATGATTTGGGATGGAATTGCTTGCCGTTCACTGACCCTGTCACAAGGGGATCAAATGAGAAGTCAGCTCAAATAAAGTTTATAGTGCATTAACTGGACCAAGCATTGCCTAGCCTGGGAGCATGATTTTTCATCTTCCAGGGTTTTGTAACTGCTTCTCAGATATATTTGTAGCTTAAGGCGAGGGGGGAGGTGAGGGAAGAGGGGGAAGAAAAAAATGAAAAAAAAGGATTGGCTGAGATGTATAGGAATGAGCTAGTTGGCCAATAGTCTACATTCCCCTCCCCTCCCATGTGCAAATCTCAGCTCCTCTCTAGCTTGTGAGAAGCAGCATGATTAATAACACTGAGGGAACCTGCCTGTTGGATTATTAATTTTCCATCCTTTTTCCCTTCTCTTACGCATACCCCTGACACTTTGCCTTTTTTAAAAAAAAAAGCTTTTCTTTTTCTTTTTTTCCTCCTCTCTTTTTTTTTCCTTTTTTTTTTTTTTTTTTTAATTTTTTTTTTCCCCCCATGGAGCTAACCACTAGCCACTAACATTCTCGTGGCTATCCAACCCTGCAAGGGCTTACTTCACAGTGGGGTGAGTTTGTATATTAAAATAGGAGATTCTGCAAGGAAGCAGCAGCAACAGCGAGAACAAGGAAGAAAAAAAAAAAAGGGAAAGGAAGCAAAACCATCCCTGTAATGCTTGATTACAGTACAGTTGCCTTTAGCTACAACTGCTAAAACTGGAGTTAATGCTGACCTAGAAGGCAAGAGAGGTGTTGTAGGGTCTGCCTGTTAGTTCCAGAGAGTACTGCACTGCATGGACAGATAAACAGTGGTTCTCGTTATTCAAACTAATTAAAATTGGCCCCTTAGAAACCTTGATTGCATAGAGAGGGTGTAAATTGGTAGAAAATGGGAGTTAATGGTAGGTAATCGGACAAACTGTGGGTTTTTTTGTTGGTGATGCTCATGGTTTTTTTCCTTTTTCTTTTTTTTTACAAGGCTTTTACAAGACTCGTAATGAAAATAGTTTTTGTTTTGCAATCACAAATATATAATTGTTAAGTTTTGTGGTTTTCGTGAAATAATCAGGATAAAATATAATTTACAGCTCAGTGATATCTTGGGTGGGGGAGCCTCATGGCAGCAGAGGGAATTGAGCACAAATTGGATGCAGTGGGTGCTGGTAATGTTTACGGGGGTGTGTGATGCCGGGATGGGGGGGGGGTTCTCTCTCTTGATTCGCTGACCGGGTCATGTGTCCAGCCTATATAAAGGCAATATGTGATGGGGGAGTTCCATTTTGATTTCAGATGTCTAGACTTGATTAGTTTTTATGAAGTTTTAATGTTATAATACTGTGCGGTGTCTTTTATTATTTCAAATTAACATAGCAGGAATAGGAAATGTGCTGTTGTTAATTCACAGTATAATACAGTGAATACCGAGAATTTTGTGTCTTGGAGCACATTACAGCACATATAAGCTCCTTAACTAAAATAAAAAAAAAATAAATGATGCTAAATGAATACCAAGTAGTTTTTGTAAATATGTATGTGTGTAAGTGTACATACAAGTCATAGTTTTGCTTGTGAAAGGAGCAGACGAGATAATGCATCAAGAAAGCACTGTTTGTTTCTTTTTGCTGAAGGTAGGATGGGGCAGTGTACTTTTTTTTTTAATCTATGCAATACTTCTCGAGTGATAAGGAAACAAGGAGTATAATATTCTGGTTTGGACTTATATAACATATGCATTGCAACAGATTTTAATTTTTGACCTGAATTTGTGTATTCATATTTTGTTTTGTGATTTAAAAGCAAGATACAAGAAAGACAAAAGATTTCCTACCTAATACCAAGACAGATAGTATACATACAGGCATTGTGCATATTATATCATAGAATCATAGAGTATCTCAAGTTGGAAGGGACCCATAAGGATCATCGACTCCAACACTATATACATATGTCTTTGAAATATATATACATATATATGCCATATATCTCTCTTTGAGCATTTAGCTGAAAGGAAATATTTTGTAAATTGAAGGTACTCATTTTCTTGTCAGTCTTTAGAAATGCATACTGCAAACAGGTATTACCCAGTCTCCGTATTCACTGTACCTTGGTGTTTCTTTTAGTAATATTCCATGAGGTCTTTCTACATGGCACACATGTTGTGATTCTTAATTTTCAATTACTCTTTATTAGGAATTCTTACCTTACTGTGGAAGAGCCTGTTTTGTTCCTGGAAGGCAGTTTATAATGTCGTTATAAAGATACTGTTTCCAGTTCAAGTTTGAGATGCATAGAGGACCCGGGGGCAGTGCTTTTGTGTTTGGCTTATTTATTTATTTATTTTTATTGCCTGAGATCATCAGTACATTAGTAGCAGGAATTGTCATTGATTGATTACTGAGCCCTAATTGTTTTTCATTCCTTTTCCCTATATTAATGTTAGCGATAGCGAGTTTTGAAATGCATGAACACTGCTACATACAGTGCTACAAAACCACTGAAACTGTTGTAGCTTGTTAGAAGAGTATTGACGATAATATATTTTATCTTTAAATGTATGGTTTACTTTTGATTTTATAATATAACTGCTCCTCTACAATGCTGAAACATAGTTAAACATGGAAACAGTGAATGTCTTTGTGAGTCCAGTCTCATTGTGACAATTGCATGTGCTGCATATTTTCATCTACTCTCAGTGAGCAATAGCCTGATGTGCCTGTATCAAGTAATGCCTTATTTTGACAATTAGCTAGTGTACTATTAGCTTTGAAAAATGTCTTACGCTGAAATATAGTATTTTTTTCAGTGTGGCTAAATGTTCATTAATTTTTGTTCTTTTTGATATCAAGAAATTAGGTCGTGTAAAGCAGTAGTAGGAAATACAATTTTTGATCGAGCAGTCAAATGTCTTGCAACTCAGACTACAAAGGCAGAATAAAACTTTGTGATCTCTAAAATGGTATCATTTATTGGGCCTGCTGATTTTTAGATGCCAACAATTATAGATCTGTCAGGTGTTAGAAAGCTGGTGCTTGTAGTGTTTATGGAATTTTGTAACCTAATGCAGGGTTATGATACATAAAAAAATCAAAATCAGTATCAATAAGAATGTCTCCAAATTAAATTGTAGGTGTTGGCATTTTCCTTTTGTTTGTATTTTTTACTAAAAGTAAAAGTAACTTGGAATAAAATACGGGACAGGGTATAATTCTGTAACAACTACTTGAAAATATGTGATGGGTAGAATCTCTTCCCCTGTTCATGTGTGGAACAGTATTGCAATAATATCTATCTCCTTAACTGTTCTGTCTGTCTGGTGTAATCATATATTTTGTGGTAAAAAGAGATTCTTTATCTCTGTAGGTCGTGCTTATGATGTGCCCACACTTCTAAAGACTACTGTTAGTAATTCGTAAAGCTCTTGGAGAAGTGCTTAGGGAGTCATGATTGCTCAAATTGAGTCTTTTTTCTGCTTGACACTGATCCTGTGATAGTCTCCCCACTTAATCCTCACGAGCAATTTGCCTATAGTTGCAGCTAACAGGAGGTGATTAGAGGGGAGTTGCCTACTGCCTTTTTACTTCTGTTGTAGTGGCATGTTAGACAGAGGCTAGTGAATCAAAGCTGTTTTCCTATTAACTCAACACCTCCTAATGCATTAGAGCCACTTTTATCTAATAACAGTGTTGAGCTGCTAGCGCTATTGGAACGTTATTTGGGATTCCTTTTAAAACATCACAATGAGCATTTTTAAAATTAGAGAACAAAAGGCGTAAATTAGAATACCCAAAGATGAAAGCAAAATAATGAAACTAACAGGTTTCATCTTCTATCAGCACATGAATGTAAACCCGATTAAAATTACAGAGAATTTTCTCCCAGCATCGATAGGCAAGTAGACTTCACTTTCTCTAAACATTACTTTAATTGCAATCCTGGTGACAGGTAACTGATGTAATACTTTTGAAGTGATAATGGAGTACATTTACAAGTGAGAACAGTGCCAATGAAAGGGTGATAATGAAGAGTTAACTTTTCCAAGTACAATGAAGAATAATATAAAGGAACTGAATGAAAAAAAAAGTAAATATTAAATGTGTAAATTTACAAATATTTACTCCTTTTTTATTTTGACCCACCTGTAAAACACATCAAGGATTAGTTGGCATTTATTACTTTATTGGTATGATGCAGAATCTTCACCCTGATGCCTACGTTCTCTGGCTTTTATCAGTTTTATTTTAAAAACTTAACATTGTTTTATGCTACTTTATTGTCAGAGTTTGTAATTATTTTAATTATTTTGTTTTCAATAAACTACAGTAATGGATTTTAAGGGCTCCTGTAGTTACATGCAATCTGGGGAGTGTCCAACAGCAAGCTGACTTAGGTTTGTTTTTTGAGGCCAGTGAATAAATGGCCTTTCTTAATATTCACAGAATGCATCAAATACAGTGCATATATGTAATGTTTTAAATGCGGTGTCTTGGCTCTACAGCGTCTGCCACTGGTGTACATGTTAAATGTACGTTTATATTACAGGGACTGTAACTAAGGTTACCATCCAAGTTAAATTAGCTACTTCAGGTGCAGAAATACAAAGGTGGCAGTTAACAAGAACATCTCCCTAAGGGCTGAATTGGTTGAGATGCAAAAGACATGGCATCTTTAGCTATTTTGTGATTTACCTAACTGTCTGTTTGTCCTTTAAACTTTATCTCCTTTCTATTCCTGAGGTTTATTTTGCTGATGATAAAGGTATGTTTCAGGAAAACATTAGTGAATGTATTTTAATTTACTAGCTTTAGAGTGTATAAGATGAGAAAGTTGCATTTTAACATGCATTAAGAATTTGAAGTAGACAGCTAAAATGTGGGAGAACACATATTAGGTGTTGGCTTGGACTCGGCCAGCTCATCCCATTGAGAGATGCAGAAACGTCAAAAAAAAGTCACCTGTAATCATAATTCCCTATTTAATTTGATCCTATAGGACAAGAACAAACAAAACTGTATAATGTTTTCTGCTTTTAGATTGTTGAAAGATTATTTTATATGCAGTACACACACACGTATAGATAGCTAAATGCATCTTTCTGTCCTGAAATTGTAAAATGTGTCATACTTTCTGAATCTGTCACAGGTCTATCATGTATTTTTGTTGATACATCTTCAAGCACATCTTCTCTATTTTGCTCTGTGTCAAAATGCTATTTTCAAGCTCAGGCTTCTGTTATTTAAGAGAAATACAAAGTATGGAAAAATCCTAGTGCCAAGGTTTTTGCCTCTTCCCTTGACTGGCAAAAGCAGATAGAGCAGGTGCAATAGTCTAAATCAGGTCACTCCAAAAATCACTGTTCCTTATTTTTCATTTCACATACTGCTGTAGGCCTGACTGGAGCTGTCAATTATATAGTAGAAACAATCCTATTATAAGATCTGCCAGTCCAAAAATTCTTATTTTGTGTTAAATCCTGAGAAATGTGCGGGTGGATCACTAGGGAATCCAAGCTGTAACTGAATTCTGTTATGGAACCCATTTTGCAGGAGATGTTTTGATCCAGAACTCTGTTGTCCTTTGGTCATTATGTTTGGTCTTCAATTGTCTTCATTGTGTTTCTCATTTTTAATATGGCTGCAAAGATGTATCCCACAAATTGGCCTAAGGAAGCCAAGTAATAACACTTATCATTTGTCATCTTTTCTTGGAAATGGAAGGCAGATGAATAAACTGGTTTTTGGGTTTTTTCTTCATGTGGCAAACACTACACGTTAAAAATGACGTAAACTCTGTTATATAGAATCTGATGAGCTTCTGGTATTGTAAAGTCATAAGGAAAAAGCCTTTCAAGACTATTTCTGAGTTGTTTTTCATGCTTTTTGAAGGTACTAGATGCAGAACCTAGAAAATATATGTCATCTCTTCACAAGACACATTGCTGTAAACTACTGCCTGACAGGGCACCTGTCCTCCAGAGCTATAGGACTGCTCAATATCCAGGATTTACAGTCTGTTTTGTTGATTTGAGTAATAAGTGTGCCTTTTAGGTGTAAGGTGAAACACTGCCATTTTTTTAAAGGACACTGAATAACAGGTTTTGATTCCTGTTTTTCTGTGCCATTTTCATAAAGAATGGAGACTCCTTCTGAATTACTGCTGAAATAGCTGGAGTTTTAAATTTCCACCGTTATGCTGGCAAAACCTATTTTTAGTCATGTGAGCTACTAAATGTGATAGGACAAAGCATTTTTGTATTTTTAAAACTTAATAATGATATTTTGTATTTTTAAAACTTAATAATGATAATGGATTTATGTAAAAGGTAGATTTCTAAATCATATTAATAGACTCTGTAACTTTGTTAGTCAAACTTCTTTTCTGCCACTTTTCTTTTTTTGGAAGGCTTGAGGTAGTGGAGAGTTGTAGCAGAAAACAAAACAGTTTTTAATTGGTGATTGCAGCCCAGAAATGTACAAGGTCTGTATATGTGATGGGTTGGCCCTTGGCTGGGGGCCAAACCACACACACCCACTCACACAGTCCCTGCCCCCACCCAATGATAGGGGAGAGAATTAAAGAGATAAATGGCAAAGAGGACTCGTGGGTTGAGATAAGGACAATTTAATTACTAAACTACAATAATATTAGAAATAATACTATATACAAAGATGCAATGTGATACACA
>WKFP01014382.1:428000-468897 GCA_011057875.1 Pterocles orientalis
CTAGAAGCCAGACTGTCTCTTCCCCCCCAAAAGGCTGAATGTATGTCCTTGAGAACAAATAGCAACATCCTAGCAATAACTATAAACGTTCTTCTCTTATCAATTCTCTCCTGAGCAGGAATCCAAAACATAGCTTCTTGCTAGCTATTTATGAAGAGAAGGGAAAAGGAAAAAAATTAACTCTGCTCTGCTTAACCCACGACAGTATAGATACATAGAAGTGTACAAAATCACTGCTCTGAAGGAACTGGACTATTAGTGACATTAGTTAAGGTGAGAAAAATTGTGTGAGGTGGATGAAATCTGAATAGATTGAGATTTCATTATATTAACAGCTTGCTGTAGTTTACTCGGGGATAAAATTGGACATTGCAGGATTTTGTTCTTTCGTCCCCAAAGTCACTCATGCCCTACCTAGTCTGACGTAAGACAGCATTTCTCCTGGGGCATGCTGCGGTATCCCTTGGTTAGTTTGTGGCTAGAAGTGATTTCCAGCTCCAAGTAAACGCTCAGGACACATTGTGAGTCTATGTCAGGATAAAAACTATGTGCACACAGTCTCCTCTACCCCTGACGCTCAAGGAAAACCCAGGTGCATCAAGTAGAAAGTGTTTTTCAGAATGCACCTACCCTACAGTGTGTCCAGAACCGCAGTGAATCGGAAAGGAAGCACAGCTCTATTTATGGCTGCAGACACTCCAAGTTCCTGAGATGTGTGGGACTGGCATGCAATTCTTTTCACGTCTTTCCGTGAATCATCTGTTAGCACACTGATGTTCTGGTTCCTTCAAAGCACGGCTCCTTGCTTCGCAGGGACTGTTTAAATACCGTTGGGATGTCCTGTTTGCCTAGTCTGAGTTTTTAGGATAAAAATGTGAAAATTGATAAGGGGGAAAATAAAAATCTACTTTGGTAATTTCCACGGGAGAAGGTTCAGTTTGGTATCTAAGAGTAAAATTGACAAGTGTTGTACTGAAGTATCGTGAATAATACAGAAATGGAACATCAAACAGTGACTTTTGGTGTTGCCTGTGCTGCTTTTTCCTGTAGTGATTAGGCTTTAGTGTACCTGATTGGACTTGGTTGTCAGGTAATTTTAGAGTCTCATTTCTGACAAAAGGCTTTTAAAAATCTCCGTGGAGTTCTGTTATTGAGGCCCAGACTGTACTTGAACAAAGTTAGGTCTGTAATATTTATTCATGGTACCGTCATCTGAGGGGTGGGGAGAGAGGGCAGGCTTCAATGACTCCAGAAATTATGTGACTCTGAGTATCTAAGCCTGATATTTTGACTGATATTGTGGTATTTTTATCATCAACTTCTAGAGAGTTACCACTTTTTAAAGCCTGTATTAAAAATCATAGCAAACCAAAGCATTTCTAGCACCTTTTCTGTCTGTGGTGTGCAGAGGACAGTCAGCAAAAGGCTGATTGAATCTTCTTCTTTTGTACATCCCATTACTCATTCGGGTAGCAGGCTGCTTCTGCTGGAGAGTGGAAAAATATGGCTCCATACCTCACCCACCTCCCCGGGGGAAATACGATAACGCTGCAAATGAATAAGGAAGTCCTGCCCTTTCTCGTACCTGTGTAAGTGTTGTGCAGCTGTTCATTGAACCAAATCGTGAAGCTCATCTGGGTGAAGCTAACCAATTTGCTCAGGGTCAATTTAACCCAAGCCAAATTCCCAGGCTTGTTCACCCATATTCATGCACAGATTTGGGTCAGTACACGTGAGAGGGCACTGCAGATGTTGGGGTGGGCCATTAGAAGCTGCAAGTCTGGCACCACCTTTTGGAAACAGTCCCTTCTTCTGCAAGCTTATCACCGAACTACAGCATTATTGGAGAAAGTGAAGAAGACAATGAAGTATAAGTAACTGGGTAGTTCCAGGAATTTTTTTATGTTCCCCATGACCATACAAAATACTTAAAGATACATTCTGTGCTAATATATATTGAAATCGGGACAGCTCAGGACTGCATTTAGAACCTCAAATATCCTGTATGGGACATTTTAAGTCCTTTCTTACTTAAATAGTGAAGATGTTGTGTTTGGACAATGGCCAGTGCTATGGAAGTGGAGTCTCAACCTTAAAGTTTTCTAGTCCAGCTGTTAGCAGATGAGTTATTTATAGGAGAATTGATCCTGGCTTTGTTAAAATGTCTGAGTTTGGGTTTTTTTTCAAGAGCACTAAATGTTTACCTTTTTTTCATCTAAGTTGGAATACAGAATTGAGAACATTATTGAGTTCTTTCTTCCTTGTTTGTGAAATTATCTGTGGTTTGCTTACAGAAGCGAGTATATGTAAAAATAAAAACAAAACTATATAAGCAAGCAACATTGACTATTAAAGGCAGAAATTATTTTGATGATTGATTTACTCTAAAGCAGTATTCAGTTTTATAAGAAGCTTCTAGAGAGAGTCAAGGATATTTTTCTTATTTGAATTCCATGGTGTAGTTTAAAAACTCTAGAAAATTTATGGCATTTTTTGTTGGGAATTCTTCAACGTCAAGTTGTAGCAACCCCATTGCTAGTATTTTAGAGCATATCTTTTCTTTACAACGATATAAAGTACCAGATTGCATTGGGATACATATCCAAGTGGGAGATAATCACATGTCAAAATGTCTGCTGTCTTTTCTTTTATACCTTGAAAAAGTTAGTTGACTTCAGTGATTCGGATATTATATATGCTTACCTTTCACTATTCTATATAAAGAAGCATTTTCAGTTTACCCCATCTTGCATCAGTTTTGTTGCTTTCCTGAGGAACTTCTATGGTTACCATTTAGTTGGTGGGAAATTTAGATTTGGCAGTGTGAAAGTTATGGGATTATTCTTCAGCTTCATCCTTTGAAGGCTGCCTAAAGATTGCAGGGCTTTGGGGGTGTAATTTGGACATTCATCTGTAAGACTGATAGAAAGAGTTTTTGCTTCTGTGATGGGCTGAATAGAAGTCTCTTGAATAGCTGGTATAACAGCCACATGTTTGTGTTGCTCTAAATCAAAATAAACTTGGTCTGCAAACAGAGCCAACACAGCCTTTACAGAACTGGTGAAAGGTGTGTCCAGTGAATGATATTTCGAGTAAATGAGTAGTCATGTTTTTAATTTTCTGTTCCTGAATGTTTTTACACTAGACCTTCGTGGTAAACAACGTAATGTTTTGTACATGCTACAAACAGACAATGCAGTGAGGTTGTGCAGTTCAGAAGAAAAGTGCTTGTATTGGATCTACACAGTGCATTAGGAAGAGGCTTGGCTTCTGAGAAACGTCATGATCTCAAAAAAAAAAAATCTATCTAAAGCATTCCTGATACCCTATCTGTCTGACCCTCCAGAAGAGAGTTAATCTCAGGGGACTGTGGGAGACACTCACAGGAGATTATATGCCTCAGCAGTGAGAGCATCTGAAGCTCAATATAATTTATTCTGTTACTGTGACACTATATACCGTGGTTTGTATAAAAACTATTTGCACCACCAGCTTTCTTATTATTCTAAAAGTTCTGAAACAGCATCCACTTCAGAACCATAATAATGACAGCCTTCTGCTCCTGGTTTCCTCACTGCATTGCTTTCATCGGGTGTATTTCTAACATGGCAAAACTTGAGGTAAAACTAGCAACGGCCACAAACTGAACAGAGCACACGTTCCTCGCAAGACATTTGTAAATTGAACAGTGTAGGAGACTAGAAAGGTGTGTTTGAGGAATATCATATAGTTTTGCTTTCCTTCCAAATTCTTCACCAGTTTTACACTGAAAAGCTAGTTAAGGACCAAAAGGATAAGCAACTTGCATATAGAGACAAGAATTTATGACTAATGTGATTGAAATCTTAAGTCTAATAAAAGAAATATTGGTAGTACAGGATTATTTTTTACAAAAAGAGAAAAAAAAAAACATAAACTGTTACAGAACAAGTCTCCATAATAACAATGCAATTAAAATTGTTGCCCGGGTAATTTATGCCCTCCATTTAGCAAATGGGGACGTATAAGCTTTTTCTGGTGACACCTAACAGAGTTGTGTCCACAAGTCTAGACTTTTCAGAGAAGTGAAAGGATCTTGGAGGCATTATCATCACGGAAGTATGCAAAATTGTGTGGTAGTGCTACCTGTTCTTTCATAGATATATCAGAGGTCATGCTGTAAATAATTTATGCAAGTCAGTTCTGCCTAGTATCCTGTTATTTGCAAAATTCATTATATTCTGTAGCAGTCTAGTTTGACCAGTTGCAGTATAAACAGTGATGTGCATATTTTTGTAAGCATATGTATCCAAAGTAGAAACTTAAGAGTTGCCTTTTCCTTCCGGTTTGACTTCCAGAGCATCTTTTCTATATTTAAAAAAATCATATCAGCTTTTAGTGCTTTCGTCTCCTGTTTGTTCTCCTTAGAATACCAAGATACTAGTGTTGATTCTTTCTGCACAGATATAGGAAGGTACAATGTTTAGAGTTGTCTGTTACATAGAGTCACAGCAGAAATAATATATATTATCACGTGCCTTACTTATATTTCATCATAACCACTTTTTCCGGGATCAACTTTGACAATAAATTAAAAGGTCTTTTCTGTTAAAGGGAAGTATTCTTTAGTGATGTACTGAAGTTGGAATGGACATAACGCTACGTGCTCTGTGACTCCTCTGCCTTGAATTCTGTTGTCCACAGCATTTGAGTAACACAGATTTCCATTAAACAGTGAGAAAAGTCTGTGAGTTGATGCAAAGCAAAACTAGATTATCTCAGCCTTCTGTTCATTATGGGCAATGATAGCATGGTAAGTAAGTACTAAAAGTAACAAATAGCCATGCTGTCTGATTTGTCAAAGGATATATTTAATTTTCTTTGTGTATGAGTGTTTGAATTTTCCAAGTTTGTGGGCTTGGAAAGCACCTCACCATAAACTATCCAGAAGTTTAATTATCTGATTCTGTTAGATTAAATTACTAAGCAGCTTCTTCAAAGATGCTTGTTCTGTGTTTGAATAAATATAATATGCAAAAATGTGAAAATTGCTCCTGGTATGATACCCAAGTGAGATACAGTGGCTTTGTGGTGTCACATTTTGAGTTATTATTTTAAGATACACAAAAGGACACTGTCACTGTGTTATTAATGTTAAAATTTGTTGATGCTCTGTGCAGTGTGTTTTTCTAATTAGAGGAAAGCTGTAGAGTACCATTTCCATAATCGACATGGGAACAGAAACTCAGCAAAATTTCATGTATTTGCAGTGAAACTGCTCCTCAGCAACATAAAAATGGCTTTTATAGCATAAAGCCTGTAATTAGAATAAGTCAAATCAGTTGGAAACGATTAAAGCCGGAACAGGCTAAGCTGCCTTCTAAATATTTGTCTGGAGATTAGCCCTACTCTTACAGCCCCAAAGAAGCATCTTTGATTTACTTATAATGCTTGACGTGGCAAAGATAATCCTGCAGAAGGCAAATGAACGCAAATTTAGATGTGCTGTTAGACTCTCTTTGTTGATTTGACAGGAGGCAGCATATTGGAAGTGATGTTGGAGAAATGAGTGTAGGGTCACAGTAGACAAATTGCTTACCCTCCCCAGCCCCCATCATCAATTTAAATTCTTTTAAAAACGTATTCATTCTTTGAAGCTTTTAGGATGCACTTTAGAAGTCCGCGTGGAATAATTTTCCGCATGTCTATGCGACAGTTGATGTGAGTCTCATTGTATTTAAAATTATAGTCCTGAGATGGAACTTTCTGCTTGTTGCTTGTCTGACATCAGCTATTAAAATACAAGGAAAGCGTGGCAGGTATAAATTTGAAGAAGAAAAGAGATTATGTAAGAATATCAGTGTTGTTAATATTAATCAGCTCCTTGTGGAAGAATGGTGTAGAAGAGTTCTGCTGGAAGAAAAAACAAACAAACCAACCAGGCATTGGGTAGCCAGTTGCTTACTGACACCCTTTTACTGCACTTTTGGTAACCGGAAAGGAAAAGCGATGCAGAGCTAATGCGGTTGATAGACTGTGAACGTGGACTGGCCATTGCATTAGCCTGCAGATGTAATGGCAGCAGCAGGAAGTAACTGCTGTGAAAGCCAGCCTGTATTTAGGATGATGAACCTCTACGTGATTATTAAAGCTTGACTGCATATGGTATAATGGTACAGAGTGGTGAAAAATTAAGTATTTAAAGCTGGATGGTTTGAAATTAGTTTGAAACATTAGTCAGCTTCTTGGTGTAGATGAAGTTTGTACTTCGCATAGTTTTCTTCTTATTTATAATCTCCGCAGCATCCCAAACTTTTTGTTTAGCTTGTGAAAATATAATCAGTCTGATGTATTCTCTTACTGAATTTTAAACAAGACCATTAAAACTCCTTTAACGCGCTAAAGTAAGCTTCAGAGAGGGTTTCCATTTCATCTTTATTGAACTGAGGCTATAGCACTCTTTCCCTTTGCACCACAGTGAGAGACTGTCAATAATTCAATAGCCATGGCCTTGATGGGCCAAGGCCTAACTTAGACTTTAAACAGAGCCAAGCAGCTTGTCAAAGTGTGATGTGCTGTCAATGTCTGACTGATCTATACTGCATGAATTCTCCCTCAGCTCTTGATGTATCCCTGGGAATAAAAAGAAAGCAATTTTAGAAGTAGACCTAGTGTGAAGCACCTGTTTGTTTGGAATTTTTAAGAAGGGAAAGTTGTGTTTGTAATGAAGCTGAATGAAGTCACTGCATTTTTGCTTAGAGAGCCCACACTAAATTCCTGTCTAATAGCATGGGTGCATTTCCAGCGTCTTCAGGAAAAGAAATCATGATATTTGTATATATGTTCGTGCCTTAGAGCAAGGTCACTTGGAGCAATACTTAATAACTAATGACAAGTGACTTTGCTTAATCCAAATTGCCTATTTACATCTTTCATTTTTATTTATATTATACTATTAACACTCAATATATTGCAGTAATTAAACTTTTTCATAGCTATTTGGTTTTCTTTCCCCACACAATATCTGATGTATATGATGCATTCGTATCCTTTCTAAATGCTCTACATTTAATTTGCTTATATTTTACAGTTTACTTGGAAGCTGAAAAATTACTTCTTTTTCTAAGAAAATAGTTTAGGAAAAATGAGTTAGTGGTATCTAGTTGTATTCTAGTTCTCTTAAACTTTGTATGTAAATGTAAAAGCAGAATTTATACCTAAGGTGCCTTTGAAAAGGTATAAGAAAGCTTAAATAAGGCTTTCCAATAATTGTCTAAAAACTCAAAAAGCTAGCATTAAGTGTGTCCTTAGTTATATTTTAAAGCATTTGAATTTCAGTCCTTGTGTTGCTGAGCTTCTCATATGATAAGATTTATTAGGATTTAAAAGAGAAAAGTAACACTGCTATTCTTACTTTAAATGCATTTGTTTTGTCATTATTTTCTTTACAATTCAGTGGTTTTTTTAAGTTTCCGTATCTGCAGAAAGTTTCACCAGACATGTGGGTTCTCAGCCTTCAGGTACTTTTTTAATAGAGACACAAGAGACTAATAGAAAAATAAATGAGACCCTTTTAATGTTTTAGAAATGCTGAAATCTTATGCTAGCAGATGTGATAAAGTCAGGGTTTTTTTGTAAGGCTTGTTATATGTTTTAATTTTAAATAGCTTAGTACATTCTCATTGTTCAGAAGACTTAAATCTCAATATTTGGTCTGTGTTGATGGTATTGTAGTGTTCATCCTTTGCACAGGGAAGCGGAGGAAAGTATGTAAAACATGGCTGATAATTTCTCAACTAGGACTTTATTTTAGCGATGTAAACTAATTCAAGTGCCTACTGAAGACTGAATGGAGAGACAGTCAGATTTTCACTAAAAACCAAACAATGGAAAAGGTACTGTTTCCTATTTACTATGTTGTCTTGAGTGATGGGCTGAAGACTGAATGAGGTTGTTACGCACCATCATAGGATCTGCAGAGGGTGAGCTTGACAAGAAATAAGACGGTATCCGGTATGTAGTGCTGTGTATAGAGTGCAGGCAAGGTGAAAAGACATGATTGAATGTTAACATGCTTGCAAAAATATAAGTTTAAAGGTACTCCTCTGAGATGGGAGTGAGATGAAGGGCTTCCTCTCTTTGACATTTTTTTTACATTCTTAACTGCTAAAATGGGCAAAAGAGTTTGGTTGGTTTTCAACAGATGATCTGCAGAAGGATTAGAACTTGCTTCATGCGCAGACTGTTCTTTGGTACCCTAAATTTGGTAAGATACTCCTCAGATGTGTAATACATTATCTGGGCATGTAGCCATAACTGAATAGTTGTGCCATGCATATGACAGTAGCGTTTGTTAGAATTAAACTCTTCCAAGACCAGTTTTAGCAACTGACTTCTGAGAACGTATCCCCCTGAGGCTTTACTCCTTCCCTGTATGCAAACTGGCAGATACTGGTGCAGCACTTATTAGCTTTTGTCAACACAGGCCTAGAGGTGGAAATCCACTCTTTGTGGATTGTCATAGTTCCTCTTTGGTATGTGGGAGAAGTAAAGAAGCTTTTGCAATCACCCTAGGATATTTTGATCACCAACTTTCAGAGCTATGGGTAACCATGATTTTAAAATTCTGTTGTCTGAATGTCGGCATTTAAAATTGGACTACTTATTAATGTGCCTAACTTTAGACATCTAATTTAGAAGATATTAGCAAGGTTTCTCAGCTAGCACTCATGGCAAAAGTAAGGATTGTTTCACTTAGGGATTTAGCAAATGACAGAAAAGGTAAATAACATTCAACAGAAAACTATTTAATTCATTTTTACTATGACACAGATTTGAAGGAGAAAGGAAATCCTTGCTTTTTTTTTCTTTTTTTCCCTCCCTTTTTCCATTTTTTTGTTGTTTTGTGTTGTTCTTGAGTATTTTTAGTTTCTCAGGTGCTAAAAATACCAAATGAAATACCAAATGCTCTCCTACGTGAGTGAATTCTCAGGCATGTGTATCTGCTAGCCTTAATTGTGCACATCTCAATTTCTCTTTGGATTTTTAGCATGTGTTTGGTAGTTGTTAAGGATATGTATCTTTTGCTAGTATAATCAGAAGAGAATCCACTAGGCTTTTCTGATACCACCTTTCAGTATAGAACCATCTAAGCCTTATATGCTTGCTTATTGTACAAAATCATTAGAAACTCTGTACCTGGGAAACACAAGAAACTCGAATGGCTAGGTGAAAGCGAATAAAAATGAGGAGACTCACAAACTGCTTTTGCTCCAGGGCTGGTTTTAATGAGCTTGTCCCTAATGAGTTGTCCCTGCAACTAGCTTCAGGCCTAAACAGATGAGGCAGGGGTTCTGCTAAATTTTTGATGGGATTTGCACTGGTTTTATGAGAAAGCAAGCAGAAGAGAGTGCAAAGTTTTGTCATGAATCTTTTACAAGACTGGATTGTTGTCCGTCTTGTCAATAGGGATTGTAAGACCTGGATGCTAATAGAAGACATGCCCCATGCTTGTTGTACTGACAAACTTGAATAAATAAGGTAGCATGTATGTCAAGGGAAGATTTGATTTGTCAGGAGCAGGGACTCAATGACCAATATATGATGCTTTCTAAAAATTGCTATCATCCTACGTTATTGAATTCATTGCGGAATAGTGGTGTTTGCAACCAGGTGTAGTAATTTACAGAAACACTGTGTTTGGATACAGGCAGTAAGGCGTACAGTGGACCATTTTGTATTTGTTCTGATGCAAAGATGGATTAAAAATTTCATTCATCATTTGACGCTTTTATGTTCTAAGACTTTATTGGTAATTTAATTTTATTTTTAATTAGATGGATTTCTATTTGTGTTTTATTACAAGTTTGTCAGATCCAGAAGTGAAATAGATTTTTTTATTGATATTTTTCTCAATTTGAGAGATTTTTTTGATGTTTCAGTACATCTATTGTTAATATGAAGAACTATCAACAAAAGTATTCCTTAAATTTTACTTACCCAGTGAGGTTTTCCTAGTGGTTGAGATGGTTACAAAAATTTTAGCGGCCTTTATTGCATGTAGAAGAGTGTTCTTTTCCTCTTCCATAATTACAGATGCATTGCACCCACGTCGATCTCACGTAACAGATGTAAATAGGCCTTGCTTTCCTTAGCGTCTCCTATAGAATTTTGTATCAGCTTTTGACAGTCAGGCTACAGTGTCAAAGATTGTCTTAGGTTAAAATCTAGTCGTTTACAAGTTTTGCTTCACTGTGTAAGTGTTATTTGGAAAATGTAGGAAAAACACAACTTCCTTGAAAATTGGTATTTTTTAGATCAGTTAACTTAAGCTGTTCTTCAACTTTCTTTTTTTCCTGCTGCTACTTATTTTTCCCATGTGTGTATTATTTTTGCTGCTTCCCTCTCCCAATCTCTCTCACTTCTTTTTCTAATACTTGATCTTTGTAAGGTAAATGGAATGAGGAAAAATAAAAAGGAGCAAAAGCTGTACAGAGGATGGCTAAAATGGCTTGTCAGAAGTAGCGGGAAGGACAGCAGAACTTGACAACCTAAAACTGTGTAGTATTACAGGAGAGAAAATGAGTCAAAATATTTGCAAAGGCTATGCATAATTAGAACAAGCTTTAGTAAATGAATTCTTAAAAGACATTTGATATGGACCTGTCATTCCTGTTCGATGCCATGAATCAAATGAGGTGATGAGCATCTGAATCAAAATTTCCCATTATCTCCAGTGTTAGCAATGTATTGTGTTTTCATTGTGGAATACCAGAGTACTCCACCAATCATTTTTCTTATCAAGGCTCTAGTCAACATTGTTTCATAAAATATGTTTGAACAGTAGTGATATTTCATTTATTTAATTTTGGTTTCCTCTCTAGGTTTTTAATGAATGATGTATACCTTCTGCTACCACCACTGCATTTTAGAGTTTAGGTCAAGTAGCACACTTCCAAAAATAAAATTTCCAGGTAGTATAATAGGTCACATTGTTTTGCTTAACTGTTCTTCCTCGGATATCCCAAATACTTTGCAAGTCTCCAACCCATTTTTTTCATAGCTCTTTCCTCCTGCTGCAACTGCATTTGTTTTCCTTACAGCTAGCAATTAAAACCAAAAATTTCTGCTGAATTTGCCACGTATATGCAGTACTATAAAAAGGAACTGAATTTAGGAGATTTGTGGAAAACACTGTTTTACTCATTCAGATAATGTAACTAGTTTGACTGGAGGGAAAGTCTGCCTCTTATTTTAAAACTTAGAATTTTCAGCTCTGTCTCCAAATCAATGTTTGAAAAGCCTTGTGGCAGTGAGGTTCTTATAAACTTTCTCTAGTTCAGAAGCAAAATGACAGGGTAGGTGTCCTAGATGTGTTTAACTCTCTCTTCAGAGACAAAAGTGAATTCTTTCAGATCAAAAAAAAATCCTGAAGTTAGGTATTCTGATGGTCAGGTCATTTCTGAAGAAGACTAAAATAATAAGCTTCTGTTTCTAATTTTGATTAATGTAATTTTCTCAATGTTTTCGAGTATTCCTCTTAGTCAGCCCAAGCAGCAAAGATCGTAAGTGCGGAGAAACGTTCAGTCTGTTCTCTAGGGGAGCATTCTCCAGTCAGCAGCTCTGAAGGCCTCTGAAGTTGTAACCATGCTTCAAGGAAAAAGAAATTCTTCATTCACGTTACACCTACCTTTGGACGGGTTGATTGAAGAAGGGAAGCAACTTTGATTATCTGTTTGTTCTAGTTGCTTAATTTCCTACGCGAGGATTTGTATTCAGAGTGTGATAAGTTTCCGTTGCTTTCCGTGGTCCATGCATTTGTGCATGTGACAGACAAGTTTCTGTGTCCTTACTGGGGTAGATGGTTCCTAAGTATTTGTGGTTTTCCGAGACATCTGTGGGGTACGCTCTTGGGCAGGTGTGTATCAGTTTTTCATTCCAGAATGTGCAGTTTCTTTGTCAAAGGTTTTTTTGGTGGTGAGATGGGGTGCACCCTATGATTTTCAATATGAAAAAGAAATTCGGTTATATTCCTTAACAGTTTTTATAAAGCCAAATTTAAATACCAAAATAAATAGCGAAATTTTCAGAACAATTGATGATTGTCAAGGCTCCTAAACTTTTTTCAAAAAGTTTATTTTTTACAGAGCCTAAACAGAAGATAGAAAGGAAGCTGTTTTTTGAAAGCTGCCCTTTATTTTGGGACTGAATAAATCATGATGGGTTTGGTCCTTCCCGGCTAAGATATAAAATGAAGTTTACAAACTGAAGGTTGTTTTCTCAGGTTCTTTGAGTTTTCTATGTTTTGTTTCTCTATTTGTGCCTTGTGAGAAATTAATAGTCTTTGCCTTTTCCTATTCTGTTCTGAGATGTGGTTGTCATCAAGACAGCAGGAGGGATTATTGCTTTGCATGCAGTCCTAGTCATTTTAGTCCATTCTTAAATTAATTTTAGGAATAAAAAAAATTATGGGTTTCTGTAAGTTACCATATTGTATTTCATTTAGAGATGCAATAGAAGGTAGTGATTAGTTTTGGCTTTGGTAGTAGGTTTAGTTTTGGCTTTTTGGTGAACTTAACTTCAATCAGCAGGAAAAAAAAAAAAACATTTTCATGTCAAGTTGAGGACTAGAAAAATGACAGTAAATTCCTTCCTTTTCTCCCTTGCTGCAGTAAGTCAGTACCTGTTGGCCTTTCAGGTACGCAACGAGACTTCCCCTGTTCTGATCAGGACAGAGCTGAGGAAAAGGTAAAGCAGGTACTTTCTTAGAAACATGTGAAATTATTTTGTATGACCTATATGAATGCCAAATGTACATAATTTTACAATAATTTGAAATATATGTATTACTCTTCTTTCATATATTTTGTTCTTCAGTTTTAGTATCTTTTAAATACTGAATAGCTAGAGGATTGTAATAAAAATTAATTAAATATGTACGTGCTCCAACACGTGTGTGTGCTAGATTGTATTAAATTTAAAGCAGTATAACTTTGGTGAAGTCACAAGATCGATTTCACATGTAAACATTATCATGCTGTAGTTTTCCTTTTGTACATTTTAAATGGCTTATGACAATCTGTTGGACTGACAATGCAGAAAGTGTTTGTCTATCAAGTAGGTTGGCCCAGAGTGAGTTTTTCTCCTCCAAACCAGCTTAGTTCAGTGTTCTTGCAGGATCACTTCAGTTAATCCCATGACACTATGCTCGGTTGCTGGTGTTTCTGCTTGGAGAAAGGCGCACATGAACTGGAAATTTATATGTATTTTTAAATGTCTGAGGATATGGATAGTGGTAATCAACCTCCTTCAGAAATAGCAAAGAGCTGGTTGGTTTACTTGATAGCCTGAGTGAAGCAAGAACACAGGTAAATTTGAGTAATGGATCCGAGTTTCTCTTGGTCACTGCTGTTTCTAGCATTGTTCCTTGGACAGTGTCAGTTTTGTGATACATCAAGAGGTATTCAAATAATCCGGTTATTAGAATAATAGTAAAAATGATGTTGTGATACTGATTATGAAATCAGGTGTGTTAACTTTATTGGCTAATTTCATTTTCTACTCAGGACAGGCTTACTGAACAGTATTCTGTAAGCGTGCTGTATCCTCCATCACAGCCACACACAGGCTGTATCAACTCCTGATCTGTTTCAGTTGAGACCACTGGCCAGAACTCCTCCTCACCTCCCAATTCCCTAATCTAATCTAACTCTGTGGGGTTTATAGGGGTTCATTTAAGCAGCAGAAGCTGTGCTATAATTGTTACATGTGCCAGCAGCGATTTGTACCATCTGGGTATGAAAAAAGAGGCTAGTACTACCACGGAGAAAGATCTTTATTCTATTACTAAGCCAATATAATTCAAGAGCGGCTGCAGAGCAATTGGAAACTGAGAAATGGGCAGCTATGTAGTTATACTGAAATGTCAAAGTATAATGAAACAAGGGAAATGTACTGCTTCGTGATATGAGCCAAGTTGCAAGCAGGTGGCAGCAGTAAATATGTATATAAATAACAATATGGATGAAATGTCAAGGTTTCCAGCTGGCTTTGTAAAGGCATTTCAGGAATATTATACTTAGAGTAACAATGTAGTCTGACAATGTAATATAAATATGTATCACTTCAAAATGCATATACTTACATTAAGGGCTTAGGTATCCCCAGGTTTTATCGCACTTAAAATTTAGCTTCTGGCCCTACCTTTAGTTAAAACAGCGTAATAGTTTGTGAAACCTCAAACCATACTGCATGTTTTATGGGAGACTTGCTTCTATTTGACACCGTGTTATTCCCCATAATGAAACCCACAGTGTTTCTAGCTGTACATTTTTGAAAATGAATATAGAGTAAGACAACTTGTATATCATGTTACAGAACTGTATGTGGAGACTTGTTTTCATGCCAAGCCCATAATTTACACGGGATGAAAAATGCAGTCAGGGTCTTTGGCTATGACAGATGATCATACAGAGAGACCGTTCAAACTGGAGAGCAAAAAATTTCAGTGCACTCTTTAGGACATTTCAATCTCAAGCCTAAAGTTTTAGCTTCCGCTGTCAATTCAATAATATTATTAGCTTTAAGAAAGAGGTTCTCTATGATCAACATTATAAAAGTTTCACAATAGAGAGCATCAAAGAAAAAGGAGAAAAAGCATCTTAAAAATTAGGGGTTTTTTATTTAACATGGCAGTTCATACCACCTTCTCTGAAAGAGTCTGATGGAGTCAAATGCAAGAGGAGAAAGAACTCTGCCATACATTTCAAAAACTGTCAACCCCAGTATTCATAGTCAAGTTGAAAATAGCCACAAAGTCAAAAATTTATTAGAAAAGTAGATACTAATGAAAGTGATCTCTTGACAAAGCCTTTAAAGCCAAATGTGTTTTATTTGCTGAGCAGATCCTTTAGTGAGCAAGCACTAGCATTGCCTTGGGCTCCATCATTTTCATCTCAATTGTGCATCCTTAAGATAAAGAAACCTACTACATTTACATGCCAGCATTCTGTAAGCATGAGATGAACACAAGTTAAGCTGTTTTCAACAGTGATAATATAGGGATAAATCTGTAGACTTCTGCCAAGAACTAGGACATTATGCTCCAACTCTAGTACTTTTATCAGTCTAGATACTTATAAGAGTCAAATAGCGAAATTATAAAGTCCTTGGAACTAGAGATTACCAATTGCTAATAGTAATTAATACGGTAGGTGCTGATGGGTTACAGACTGTGATTGTCAAAATCAACTTAAAACAGGTTACTGAGTTTTTATAACTAAAGCAAATCGCCCTATGATGTGTAGTCACTTAAGCACATCTGTTGCGTTGATGTATCACTAGTTTTATGGACCTGGATTAATTCCAGAATAAACAGTGAGCACTCTGCTGAAAGGCTGTAAACATAGATACAAGTCATTCATCTAGAAATCCCCAAGCATAACTTGCAAACGGACTAAGTGCCTCAAGTATTTTATCCTCTTTGATGTAGCAAGATGTTAATATTCTCTATGCTGTTAATACTGAGGATGACGGGGGAGAAGTAGTACTTTTTTTTTTTTTTCTTTCATTACTTCTGGTTAAATTTGCTTCCCTCTAATATTGAGGTACTATCAATCCTAAAGTTGTGCCACAAATTGTATCTAATGTCTAGATCTAAATGTAACAGTACTGGATGCATGCCTGAGAAGAAAAGCATGATGTCTCCTGTAGAGATCAGTTTGGGTATTTTAGGCTAGGAATGGATACAAACTACGACCTTGTACCCAAGCAATGGAAAAATTAATAAATCTTTTAATTTTAGAGTCTGAATTTGGAATCTGAATTTTCTCAATGTTAGGTAGCATAATCCTCAGGGATCTAAAGAAGGTAAATTTTAGGAAAACTTAAATCATTATCTTAAGTCCACATGTCTGTTATGTTATTTGTAATGGGTGTAGGTCATGAAATATTAAAGGAATTTTGATTTTTAAGAATGAATTTATTTTTACAATTATGTCACTGATATCAGTGATAATTATTTTCAATTGTTACACATCTTGTTCAGGGGGATGGTTTTTGTCTTGGACTCTGAGGAGGAAGAGTTAATTTATCTTTTCTGGAATTTATCGCAGGTCCACAAAACATAAAATCATTCTTATAAACTGGGAATTAATTCATTTGCAATAAACAGGCAGAATTTAGTCCAGTTCTTTTTGGACATTGTTTGTCTTGACAGATATGGTATTTAAGATCTAAATAACAGATAAATAGTGTGGTTGTATTTAGCTGATATATACAGTGCTTTCTACTTACTACTGCAAGTTTTGTGGTACATTGGAACCTACTTATGACATCTTTCAAAGTTACCAACTAAATACAACTGCTAGTATAAAGTAAATGGAGTGGAGATTTGTGAGTGTCATGAATTTTTATCTGTTTATATGATATTTTTATAACTGAGTGTTAAATAAGACACTAACACTTGGAAGTCGGTTTAAATGAGTGCACCATAGTGATCAAAAGAGAAAATGCTCTCCTTAAAGGACAGGTCACTGCTTTTTCATAGGAACTGATCAAAGCTCGCTTCATTGAAACAGTGGTTAAACGCTGCTGCAGCATGCCGATGTTTAGTTTTCTTTTCTTTTCCATGTCATTTTGCTGTACCCCCTACAAGGACAGTGGAGGTAGACAGCTGAAGGACCTCCTAGAAGAAAGGACAGCATGTGTGGCAGAATTCCCCATGAGGTTCCATCACATTTGGTTTAAACATTTCATATTCATATTGAGTCTCTTTTATGCTGGTTTTATGCTGATTATACCTAGAGGCCATTAAATGTTATCAGATACTTTGTATTTGCAATTTTGAGTGCGATGCATGGTATGAAATCCTTTTTAAAAGGGTATGTTTGACATGGAGCATGAACATATTAAAGTGAATGTGCTTCTGTAAACTCCTAGAGGTTGAGGGTGTCTTTTTTTGCTCTTTAACTCTCAACTGCTGATGTAGCTTATGGCTCTGAGGTAGGGAAGATGAGGGAGGTTTTAAAACATCCATTCCTGTGACTTCTGCTTTTGCTCTTTTGAATTATAAAACCACAAAATTTCATACAGAAGATCATGTTTGTTCAGGCAGTCCAAAATACAATTTTAAAGAGTGTGCTTGGAGAATGCTTGGAGATATACATCTGATGTTCTGTTTTATTATATTCCCCATAACTAATTAAGTTGACACACTGGAGATATGAAGTTAAAATAGAAAGGAGTACTGAACAGGGTCTGATGTGAATAAACTAGTGTGTATTACTGAGCCTTCACTGGAGAAATATCTTAACGTGTTTATGTATAAGATAAAATTTCTCCCATGGAGAGCGAGAACAGCATGTTTGGAGTATACGTGAGAATAGAAAGAAAAATTAAATTATCTGAATTTTAATCTTCAAAGTATTTTGGAAGCTGTAATCCTGACAACATACATGGTAGAGATGCAGGTAACCAATATAATCTGTTTCTTCAGGGAGAAGAAACAGGGATGTGCTCTAGGCAGTGTGATGGATCAGTGTTCCTTTGGAAAATTAGTAAGATATGGGGCATTTGGTGCAGGTATTTGCATTAGCGTTATGTCCAGAGTGTATGTATCTCTGGTGTATGATGGCAGTGGGATCTAATAGAGAAGCAGGTTTGCTCTTCAGTGTTGTGTGCAAGTTTTTAAGTTGCAGGGAAGGAAAGGATTTTAAGCTTTTAAAAGTGAGGGCTCAGAAGTAGTGAGTTTTCCCACTTTCAAAGTTTAAAATTACAAGTGATATAATTAATTGAAAGATAAGACAAACATCATCACATAAAATTCAGGAGGTAGTGCTGTTTTTACTTAGTTTTACAAAGTTCTTCTACTCTATTTGTGTCATTGTATGCAAAATAGATTTGCAGGAATTGAACACACAAAAGAATTCTTTCCTTTTAACTTACAGACTCTGGAACAAGCAGAAAAATGCAATAGTGCTATTACCACCTACAAACATGAATCTTTGCTTGATAGATTCTGTTGGGCTATTTCACTGTTTAAGAATATTTCCTTTTTCTTGCTTGTGTGTGCTCCATTCCTTTGCATTCAGGGCTTAGTAACTTAGACATGTTTTTAACTGGTGTCTTCCCTGCTGTAAGAGCTCACAGTTCTCACAGGCACTTCACGTTCCGTGTAAAGGTAGAATCATAGAATGGTTTGGGTTGGAAAGGACCTTAAAGATCATCAAGTTCCAACCCCCCTGCCATGGGCAGGGACACCCTTTGCTAGACCACTAGACGGATAACATTGTGTCACACCAACTTTTTTGGAGTTTGTCTTTGGAAGTGAAGTAGTTAGGGACTTAATTCTGATTAAGTAAATGCTAGGCTGTTAATTCTGAAGTCCTTCATACAATTGAAAGCTTCAGTTCTGAGCTGTTAATTTTTACCTCCATTTCCTTCCATTTTCTTCACAAAGTCGCTTCCCAGAGGTACCTTGGCATGCTTTTCCAGCAAATCTTTGTTCCTCTGGTGGCTGATGAATCTCCCAGTCACCACCTTTATATTAATTTGAAGTCTCCAGCTTCACCCTTCAATCTAATGTGATCATTCTTCAGTATGTCTTCCAGGATGCAGAAATGTCAAACAAGTTGAACGGTTCACTGATGGAGTTACATCCCTCCCTCTGTGTGAATGGCGGGACTTCTCCATTTCACTTAACTTCTCAGCTTGATTTCTGAGACTAACAGCAGCTGCCAACATCAGTGTTGATGTTCTGGTATGAAAGATAGCTATCTCCTGTACAAAACCAGATTCAGATAATTAAGTAATTTCGCCATACCGTGTGTCAACAATAGTTTGAGTTGCACTCAGACCAGTGGCCCTGGTATATTGCTCTTCTATTTAATTTAACCACCATTTCTTGCAGTAAGAGTCTTAATAGTAAAACATACATTTTATTTATGATCTATGGGAAAGTTACCCTTTATAAAATTTGGCAGTATTTGCAATGAAGCTTTGTATGCTGCTTTTTCTACCATGTTGTATATAGCTCTTCTTTTTGCAACCCCAGGTTCTTACAACAGCATAAACATTTGAACTAGTTAACAAAAATTCAGCCTAACTAGGTTAAAGTATCTTTTTGTTAGGTTTTACCTTTTCCAAGCAGACCTAGTTTAGTCTTAGCCCCATAAATACATCACAAAACTGTGTTCAAGTGGAAAGAAGGTAACAAGCTATATCCGAGAGCTCTAGGATTAAGCGCATCCAGCAAAAGAACTTGACAGATCCTTTGAACATACTGTTGAACAATAAAAGGAATGAAAATATCCCATCTTCTCTACCCTGCTTTTTACTGTCATGGGTACAAGAAAGAATACACATTTTGCAAAGTAATTGAAATAAGATCCTGTGTGACCTACCTTAATTCTAAAGCAAGCTTGAAACGTATTTTGATTAAAATGGTTGACAGTACGCCAGAAGACTTGCTTGCAAGTTTTCTAAAAAAGAGATAACTGTTTTTTATTTTTCCTGTACCTTTGTAGGAAAATTAAATGTCAGGTCTCGCATCGTCTATATGAATTTATAATAGTTGTAGCATCTATTAGTCTCTTATAGCCATTTACATTCTATTTTAATCCGGAAAGAGAACTAATTTTTTAAATACTACATTTTGGCATACATTGTGCTGATATTTTACAGGATCTCTCTGGAAAAATTGTGCTTGTAGATGCAACAGCATGAATTCTTAGTTTATGAGTGCCAATAGTCTATTTGGGAACAGCCATTTAGCCAGTCAGCAGTCTATAGGCCAGTCCCTTTCCCATTCCTTCTCTAGCACAGCTCAGTTAACTGAGAGGAAGCATCTTTCCTGCTTTAGCCTGAAGACAGTGTTAGCAGTGTGTTGTCGCTACTAATACATATGCAGTTGTTCTTTTGCCTCTAATCTCTGTAGGGTTACAGATTTCTAGTAGATCCACACGGCAGCAGATCTTCCTGCAGTAGTGGTTCGTACTGTAAGGGTAACGTTCTCCAGAAATTAAACATTCCCTCTTCACACTCTCATTCCGACTGAATGCCACAATCACTCACAGAACTATAGAGAAAGAAGCAGTATGTTAGAAAACAACTACTTATTGTCTGACCCAGTCAACCTTTTGCCAGATTTGTTCTTGCAAGGACCACGATAGCCCTAGACAGTTTGCTTCATTGCCGTCATTGTCATGATCCAGAATTTTACTCTTGATTTTCATACTGCTTTTGAAGTCAGTGTACTTCACAGAGCAAACCCATGGATTCTTCAGACTGAGAACCACCAATAAATTATGTAAATGTAGATTTTATAGTTGCTTAAGTAAAAAATTAGAGGGAAAGGGAAACATGAAGGCTGCATAGAAGGAATGAGGGTAAAGATTAAGATATAATGGAATAATGAAAAGTTAGGCCAGTGGCTTACAGTCTATTTTAAACTGGGTTTGGGGGCTGCTTTTGTTGTTTTGTTTATTGTTTTTTGTTTTGTTTGTTTGTTTGGTTTTTAATGGAAGTCATAGTTTACCTTTATCAGTCTGCAGTTGCTTGGTCCTACATACCATTTATCCATTTTTTTTCTCAATAATCAAACAACTTGTCAAAGAGAAGAGTTACTCTTTAATGTATTTGGCTTGGGAATAAAAATGTTCCTGGTACTAGCAAGAAAAGTGTTTAACAACAGAGTAAAAAAATAGTTCAAGGAAGGAAGTGACTTTGTCGTACTGAAAATCAAGGACTTTATATTTTTATTTATTTACTATTGAATTTGAGAATAATACATTACTGAATAATATCTTGAGAAACTAAAATCAGATAGAAATGACAAGAAATCCAAACATTTATAGAGGCTGTTGTGAAGCATGGAGACAGTAAGGAATTACACCACAGATGTGGCAGAATGGCAATAAGGGTGAAAGTCCCAGCTTTTTCTATGAAGAAAAGTTATTTAATATTTATGAATGAAGAGTGTCATCAAGCTCTTGGTTGTGAATGCTGATTCACCATCAACTGCTTCTGTGTGCCCACTGGAGCTACTTGAATGTCAGATGTATTTCATGGCAGTTGAACAAACAGGTCAGCAAATATATTTCACTGTATTGAACAAGGACGTGAGAGGATCTGTGTTCAGTCAGCAATAGATCATGTATGATACACATGTAGAAAACCTGTTCTGTTTAATGTGTATCTGTCTTAGTATTCCTTTTGCTTTTACGCCTGGTTGTGGGCTTTTCACACGTTTTGTAAAACTTGGCATGGCACTGCCATGGGAGCTGCTGCAACATCTGCTTACAGTTTCTTCACCACTCCCCCCAGGAAAAGAACTTCTACGCAAATGATTTTTTATTTGGGAATTGTTAGTTACTACCTAGTCAGCTTGGGATGAGATGTTACTAAGGCTCCTAGAACTTTCTGTAGGATACTGAGAAGTGAGAGATAAAAGCATAAGAAGGAATTTTTTTAAAGAAACTTTTAAAAAGCTGTTGCTTGTAACAAGCCGAACGTTTACCCTTTTGTAGTGCTTTACTACTACTGTGCATCATTGTCTATGAAGATTATTTTGTTCCTGATGTCTGAACTAGGTACATGTAATTTACTGGGAGAGAGTGTGTCTTCCTGAAAAAAAAAACAAACTTCTGGGATGAGAGATACTGTAAATCTAAGCAGGAAATTTCTTCATTGAAAAACAGATGGATAATCATTGTGTTTTGAGTACAGTAAATATTTAGGTTGGAGGCTTTCTTTAGGCTGCTGTGGTGCCACTTTGTACTGTCGAGGACAAACAAAGGGCACTTGCAGATGTTTCCTAAATCATTGTGATGATGGAGCAGTGGTGAATCTCGAAATCAAAGAATGAGGAACAAGTATTCCTTATCGGCAGTCTTACTTCCCTGGTGGCTTTGTCAGTCGGGCTTTTCTTGCCTAGAAAAGCTGACCTGTTCCTCACGAGTAGAAGGTTTCAGTGGAGCACAAGTCTGGCCATACCACAGCCTCCTTTCCTGGACCTGAAACTGCTAAATTACACTTTCCAGTGCTGCTTTGAATAACCCCAGCTCCTGCTGCGTGCTCTTTATAATTTGTTTGGGCATGCACTCACAAATATTTTTCTGTGATCTAATAATAGCTGTTGCTGATAGTTTAAGTGATTTCAGCTGTTGGATCTGTTTACTATTAAGCAATAATGTACTGTGGATGTTGACTTGCTGTAGTAACTCCACGACCTCCAAAATCTGCTACAATGCCTGTACTTCAGTCAATAAAGTGATTCAGCTGGGGAAAACCTGCTAGAATAGATAGAAAATACATATCTGTAAATAAGAAACAATTTAAATGAGAGTAGTATAGAAATATTCTAGTAGTATAGAAAGATTTTTTTTTTTCAAATTAGTAGGTAAATATAAATACTACTTACGATTTGCTGATTAGGTTCCCAGAAGCTTTTTCTTCCCTGGTGATCCAAGTCAGTGTAGCTTTCTTTGCTTACTTTATATAGAGACTAAACTTCCCTGGATTAATCTGTAGGTGTCACTTAAAGTATTCAAAGGAATAGACTTTCAAGTGCAAGATGTTATTTCTAAGAGTATTTATCAGGACATTCTTTAAAAAAGTGGTTTAAACGGGAAATAATTGTGGAAAATAGCAATGCAGTGCAAGTTCATCTTCTTGGGGCATGAGGTAAAATTTGGCTTTTTGCCTGAAAACAGAGAAATGCTGAAAACTGAGCTTTTTTACTTGTTCACCTTAAAGTTTGATCAAATTAATCCTATAGCAAAACCAGTTATTTCTCTTGTGCTCCACCTACCCCTCTCCTGTCAGGAGATGGCGTGTGGTGCCAGCAAGCTGTGGTGCCTTTCCTAATGGCATCATCCTTTCCTCTCCGGATGGCCATGTGGCAAGCACTGTAACTATCTAGAAAAATGGCATTAAAAATGGCATTCCATCTAATTTTTTTTGTTTTCCTGTTTTCGGATCTGTCTTTTATAGTGAATAAGCAGAGGGAACCAAGCAGGAGGAGCCAGCTCCAGGTGACTGGCCAGCTGCCTGTGGATCAGCACCAGAAAGTGCTCCACACATTGCAATTTGAAACCCATTAATATAATGGATAAAGTCTATGAAGCATTTGAAAACCTCTCTTGCTTATCGTGCTGCATTTTATAAGTTAGGTGACATCAAAAGAATTGGTTCTGGCTGAGACCAACTAATAAAAATGGATAAGGCTTATTTTTATGCTGAATATCAGTAAAAGCATGTGCAGAAGATTACATTTACCATTCTGGCTTTTACCCAGAGCACAACAAAGTCTATCTTATCCCCATCTATCAGAACAGAATTTGATAGGTTTGGAGACCCCAGATTTTTGTCTCTATCTATTGACGCGTGACGAAGCAGCTTGGACTTGCATGTAGATCATATGAGCACGACATTGCTTACTCTTACTGTGATGTTTCCTTGAACAACTGTGAAAAAGGTCGTATAATCATGCCCGTCATTTAAATAGGATCTTTTAAATGATCAGTAGTTAAAGCTGATATAGAGCATTAAATGTTGTAATATCCCAATATACAGGAATAATGTAATGAAATGGAAATTCTGGCTGATTCCTGAAGTCAGAGAGAGAAGAGTGTCCCAGAAAAATTACACATAGTTGTTTTTGTGCCTATACAGCTTTAATTATTGTTAATCTTTCTAGTCAAGCACATGTTTATTTAAAACTGATTTTTTTGGTTCAGTAGTCCAGCCTGTACCAGCATTGGCCTCCAGATCTCAACAGCATCCTGTTTATCCTGATCTAGCTTGCCTGACTGACTCCCCAAAGATAAAATTCACTAAGTGAACTTGACAGATTCCAGGCTGTCTCCATATGGCAGGGACTGGGCTGCAGCTTCTGAATCTGCCTGGGATTTAAAAGCTGCTCTCACCTTATTAAGATGGCAGCAGTTACACGCAAGTCAAGTTCGCAGGGGCTTGTTTTAATGTTTTTGGCCTCTGCTTGAGACCAATCCATACCATTTTTTTTTTGTATGTGAATTAGAGCAGCACCAGAAGGATGACCTTTCTTTTCCAAACAGTACTTATACCAGCAAGACATTAGAACTGAAAATGAATCTGTACTTCAGTTGACAATTTTTTAAGAGGAGTGTTGAGGCTTAGCAGGTGCTAAACAGACCAGACCACAAGAGATTTATGAAAAAAGTGATGAAACAGTGTGAATTTATTTGCTGCCACATCTTTCTTCCCTTTTGCCTTTGTGTACTAATTGTTTATCTGTTGGGGGTTTTTTTAGCCATTAACAAATTAGTATTATTTTCCTGTACTAAAAATGTCAAACCTATATTGTGGCAGCATCAACATGTCGAGTTTTCCGAACTGAATTGCAGGGGGCAGTTTTGAGAATTCAGACCAGCTGAGGATTTTTCCCTGCATGTTTAAATCTGTGCTGCCTGTGGCACATAGCCAAAATCAGTCGAAAAAAAAGGGTTTTGTCATAAAGTGACTGTGAATATAAGTGAAAGAAAATACTACTGGTAACACATTGGACTATGCATAAAATAAAGTATTAGTATTTGTCATCTTAATAAGCTGTAATGAAAAACTTATCATCAGTACCAGGTACGTACTTGAAAGAGAGATGGAGAATGAACAACCCTTCTAAGTTTTCTTTGCTATATCTTCTCTGTCTGCTTTTCATAGTTCAAAAGTGGAAGGTGGCAATCTGATGTGAAACTTTTGAGTTTTAAAAAAAAGAATTTAAACTTCAGTGAGTTAAGCTTTGTGCTGAAATTTAAAGTGACTGGGTTGACTAAAACAAGTAATGACACCTCGTATCTCTCCCTATTGATTTTGTTCTGTCTTTGAGAAATAGTGTTTTTTTTTTTTTCTTTCCACCCCACCAGATACTGGTTTTAGATGTGGGAGTTTATAGAGGCACTGAATCAAGCAACAGGATTTTCTGGTTATCTGCTGTTCTTACCCTTGCATCCTTTTCAAGCGGGAAATGAGGATTTTCTGTTGGGACCATTTAATCAGTGCTAGTGTCTTACCTTTGCTGGAAAGAGAAGCACTTGAGGAACCCCTGTTCAGCATCATGACGCTTTCTATTTTATTTGAAGCTGTGTGAATCAGTTTGTGAAAACTGTGATTTTTCTCACAGATATGTTACGTATTTAGCTCTTGGGAATCATCTGTGTCTTCCTGAATGTCATTTGCAATGTTTTTTGTCTCCAGTGACATTGCATTTAGCTGCAGATTAGTTTGCGGCATTAATTAATTCCGTATTTGCTTTCTGAGGAAAACTCACTGTTACTTTCTGTATTGTGTAATGTAGAACTCTTCCCATAAATTTCCGATAGGCCCAATAGTGATGAAGCTGTGAACAGGATGACATCTTCACTGTGTTTTTCACTATGCGTGGGTCTTGTGAGCACGTAAGAAATGCCAACTGAGTCGTCATTATGGTGGATGCTCTTACAGCAGGTATGTTAAAGGCAAAACTTCAAGCCTCGGAATAAAAAGAGGCCAAATTGCCACTCAAGGATTTATAACAAGCAAATAGACTAAACTTTTTTCTTAGATGCAGTACAATTATGTTTCATTGCACCCTCCTTTCCTGCTGTATGTATGACATGAAGGAGGTTTTGCAGACCTGCTGAAGCACCAGCTACAGAGTACCTTAGTGTGTAGGGAGTGTCTTTGAGGAAGGAGCCTTTAATGCTGCATTTGCATAAAAAGGCAGGTAGGTTTGATTTTTTAATGATACACTGCAGTCGTGTTGTTAAATCTGTTACAAAATTCACAGATGTCTGTCTTTTAGAGCAGTTGTAGCAGATAAATGCGGTGCCTCTTGCAGACTCATGTTTTATTCTACCCAAACCTATTTTAGAATTAAAAGCCATAGAGGCACCTTTCGCTTTTGTTTTTACATGTCTTTTGTATGTCATTGATGGTTTTTCAGATGAACCATTGGATGCTGCTTTAAACTTCACTTGCATTTGTGAAGTGAGCACCTTTTTGTTATTAATTTTCTGTTTATGGACTAGGCAGTAGTGTTTCTTAACTGACTTAATGGTAAATTGAAATCCATTATTTGACTGAACAATTAAATGACTTCTCCACTAATCCTGGATGTTAATGACCATGGAGTGAAATAAAATGAAATGATCAGGACCGGCAGCTCAAGTTCACTTTGTAAATGTCTAGATTGGCTGAAGGGCAGTGGTCTGTATTTACAGGAGAGCTGCCAGTGAGTGTGAGTGTTCTTCATCTGCATCAAGGCAGGGTCTTGGTTTAAGTTGCTGATAGAGAAGTTTGAAGATATCTTGCATTCTTTTCACAGATGCTTGTGAGGGAGTGTTCTGGCACGTGAAGGATCTCATGGTGATACTGGTCTTGAACTGATGTTAGCAGAGAACAAAAAGGCCTAAAAGGGCCTTAGCACCTCCAGGTTAATCTGGAAGATGACATCTGACCACACCTTTGAGGTTTTTTCTTTTCCTTTGTAGAAAGGTGGTTTGCAAAAAAAATACAATAAATATTGTATAGGATTATTTGAAAGCTGGGGTTCATGCTCACAGGAAAGGAGCTTCACAAGTTATATTAACATTATATGGATTTAAGTAAGCAGATATAATTATTTTGTCTGAGCTTATATGGTCAGTGTTAGCTCCGAAAAAAGAGCAGGTTGGGTGAGGGGGATTGCTTAGTGTGTCTTCCTTCCCACAGAAGGTATCCTTACTGTGAAGGATCTCTTACTTACCAGGTGAGATTCTTTTTGTTGTACTAATACAATGCTGCTCTTTAACAGCCATAAGCTGGGATCTTTGAAGGGTCCTTGTCTAAGTTTCAGCTGTCTTCCAGGAGTGATGAACATGCTAGTTGAACAAGCAGAATTAATCCTTTTCCAGGGGAAATCCGTTTATCTGTCTCACATAGAAAAGAAAAGAGAGAGAAATAAATCCACTTATTCATCCAGTCCTTTTAGAGTTGTGCAGGTCTTTGTTGTCCGAGTTAGGCTAACACAGAGGAAATAGAAGAAACACACCAGCCCCTGTTGTTAATTAATGAAATAGCTAGAGTGTAAATGGTGGTAGCTTTTTTGGTTTGTGTGGTATGGTTTGCTAAATTGAGGATAGCAAGACACAAGGATACTGATCAAGGAACTTTCAGAGTGTTTGCTTCCTAAAGAAGCCTAAACCCAAGTTGTTTGTGCACACTGCTAACATCTTATAGAGTATATAGAGGATGAGGAGCAAAAGTGAGAGCTACGTCACTGCTGCTTTGGATACCAGTGTACTCATAGGTGCAGCAGAAAGTGCTCAACACATTGGCTCTTGACGTAATCTGAGAGTCCTGCACTTAGGTGTTGCTATCCAGCAGGAGAAAGCACTTCCTCTTAAAACATCTGAAAGTCGATTGGACCAGACTGTGAACTTGTGAAAACTGCAAGAGTCTCCCTAGAATGGGTGTAGCTGGTGGATGATAACATCATGCACAGGTTGGCCCAGCAGCCTCTTTGACCATTTTTTCCAACAGTGGTAACCATGTCTAGTTTCCAAGCCAAGTGCATGGTCATTTTGGTCAGCTCAGGTTTAAAGGAAGACAGCAGTTTCATGGAGTGCTTGGAAATGGCTATTGCTTAAACAACAAGCAAACGGTTTCGGTTAGGAACTGGATTTACAGATTTCCAGTGAGCAATGGATTAAAGGCAAGTGCTGTGCACAAGATGCTGGCCGAGGTTGCCTTCTGTTTTACATTTTTACTTCAGTGTTCTCTTCTGTAGAGATATTAACAAAACAGTTCACTAGATTTGAAATGCTAATGGCAGTCAAGTTACATCAAAAGAGGGATCTGTTATTAAATTGACAGAATGTCAGTGGCAGAAATCAGCTATAACTTGTTCTTCACGTTATTAGCTGGAAAAATCACATGCAAATTCTGAACATTTATCAAAATTCCATTTCTCACTGATTTTTGCTGTGCTAGACCTGGGACAGAATAAGAAATTATTCTTGGGTGTAGTTTGGTACTCAACAGAAATTGCAGTGCTTGAAACTAATTTTTACCTCATGAGTAGTTTATGCATTCATTTCTCCCTTGGAAATAGTGTTTACCTAAGTTAGTGAAACCTGGGTGAGGTCTTTTACATTTAAAAGAGATTTCCCACATATCTGGTTTTGATTGTCATAGCCTTCAGTGTGCTTGTCCAAATCCTACCCACATGCCGCTATGCAGATGAGACACTCCCACATAGTGAATGTTCTGCACAGAAATCATGAAACGCCTAAGCAGTCTTTTTTTTCTATATTCTAAGGAATATAGAAAATTTTCCATATTCTAAGGAAAGTACAATTCTGCCCACCAGCTGAGGATGATGCAGGGGCACCTTTGAAGTATATTGTTATATAAGCTTATAGGAAGAAATGAAACAAAAATGGCAAACTTTGCTTCAGCTTTAGAAAGTTGCAAGCTGCTTGAGATGGAAAATAGTTTAAGTCACTTAAGCTACTGATTATATTTAAATCAATAATAAACTGACACAGGCTTAGCTGGCAAACTCCCCATCCTTGACTGAAGAAAGCTGCAATGATAAGACCAGGGTAAGAATCATTTGCTCTTAATACTTTTCCAAAGCATCAGCTGCAGTTATGTTGGTGGAGATGAAGCTTTTCCAAGTAGTAGTAAAACTGATGTGTTGATTGTTCTTTAATTTGCAGTTTCATGCAGTTTTAATTTGATTCGCTTTGCCAGATTAGAAAAGCAAGTTTTGCTGTGTTGGCCAGCGTAGCTCTTTCACACCTTCATTGCTACCTGCACAGTGTATTCTTTTGCTGTCCTCTGACAAAAACTTCTATCAGTTGATCCTATGCCTTTGTGAGTGGGTTTTGTGTTCTGTTTCAAGAACAGCTTTGGCTCAGAGGGAGCTCCTATATGCGTGTTCATGACGAGAGAGCTGTTTGCAGGGGAGTTTATAACCTTTGGGGGTTTAAGGTGGAAGATGAATGTCGAATGTACATACATCACAAATTTTTATTTTCTATAAAAATTGTATATTTAAAAAAATAAATGCTATGAACAAAATCTAGTATCATAGCTCGAACAATTATTTTTAAAACTTTCCTTGTTCTGTTGCAATTTAAACTAAAGCAGTCATGAGAAGCTGGATTCTTTTATGTGTTGTATTCTTCTTGTATTTTGCTCTTGTTAGTCAAAATGGATTAAAAACGACTGAGAGTTTGCTGTTTGATTCTTCATAGTTCAGTGATTGATTTCCATATGTTGAAATATGAAACTATTTAAAGCCATCTGTTTCCTTTGGAATTAAAAGGATTTTCATTAGTGTTAAGCATTTAACTGATACTTCAAAAATAAAATTAGGCTAAATTTATCTTTTACTAGTTCATATACTATCAGTAGTATTATGTTTTGGACATTGTTCAAGTAACAATATAGGTTGTATTTTAAAAACTGTAGATCTTTTTTGTTGTTAATATTTGAGGCATTATTTGGATTGGGAAATCACCACAGACATTAAAAATAAGTCTCATACACAAAATTGAATAAGAAAGCCTCCCTTTAATTATCTGAGTGGGATGTCAGCAATGTATAGGCCTTATTCACATCTTCTGTATAAAGGGAAATTTATCTAATAAATGTACTGACTAGAAAACAAATCTATATTTCCATTTTAACCTGGCTAAAAATTGGGCAAACAGTTACTTTATCCCTTGAATCAGAAGTTCTGTCTGCTTCTCACTTTTGGTCATGACGCTGCAGTTTCACTGCTGAGTTTTGATGTTACTGATATCATCGGCTTCTTCCTGGGAAAGCCATAAAATCCTGAGTCAGGTCACTTGGCAGTCAAGTGGAAGAGAAGACTGCTTTTCAGCTACATTGAATTGCTTTAAATTGCAAATGTCTTTGTATTTGCTTCAGGTTTTTTTCCTTTCTTTTGTTTTTAATCCTGCTGTTGCACTGTCTGTGTTAGAATCTAAGATTTATATTTCTTTGACTGTTTAATGTTTTCTTTCATCGCCTTCATAAATAGTAATGACTAGCTTATGTATATCCGGGGAAGTAAGGCAAAAAGCCCTTGAGTGTGCCAAGTCTGAAAAAATTTAAATTAGTGTATCAAATGTTAGAAGAAGAGGAATTAAGGAATTCATCAGCTAACCATAAGCCAAGGATCTTTTAAATTCTAACAATGCTTTGGCAGATAGAGCTAAATCTAGCTTTACTTCTGAAAGACAATGGCAGGCATGTAGTTCAACGTAAAAGGTTTCAGCTTAATGAAAGCTGTTTAACACGTTATTCTAAATCCACAGAAAGGCAAATCTTTATTCCAAGGTGTAGATCATTTCTATTAAGGGAATCCCACAATTTTTAATGAACATTCTTCTTTTTCTCATTTCTAATTAGTTTCAGCACTTAGATTCCAGGATGCTAGCCTTCAACACTGAGATTTCTAATGGTAATAAAGCACTTGAGATGGTATTTAATTAAAGTAGAGTGGTGATAGGAAAGACCTCAGCAGGACTGAAATGCTAATCCTTTTGCATTGCTCAGTGTCCCCTTGTGATTGTGATTGATGAGTTGATTTCTCTTTACAACTTCATTTGCATCGTGCGGTAATACCCGCAGGCAGAGGTGCTGTGTGTTTCTGGATGAGAGCTCACCATTAGTACAAGCTAATGTGTTAAATGGGTAGAGGTAGGGTGAAGAGCCTTCTTAGCTCTTAAGCAGCTTATTAAAGAACTGGTTTATAGTGAGCAATGTGACTCCCCATGTAAATGCTAGTGCTTATTATATATTTATCTACTTTTACCTTGAAAATATGAATTCCCCCACCCACTGTCCTGCCCTTTTCCTCTTCTCTTTACCTCAGTTATTCTGTTAAAATGATAATGCCAGGTAGTGGCTGATATGAGGAAAGGCTGTAGAGCTTTCTGTGATTCTTAGAGGCAAAATAAATAGGTCAGGACTTCCTTACACAACAGATACTTTCTGTATTGCTAGAATTGCTTGCTACTGAAATTCTGACTCCAACTTGAACTTAATCGCAGAACTGTTTCTTGTTTGGAACCAAGAAGTTCGTAGTGGGACTATCCAAGCTTCGTGTGCTGTCAGTCTTCATTGCCATTACAAAGTTTGAGAATTGTATTTTTGCTTCAGTTTCTTTCTACAAGGAAGGTTGGTTTGCACCAGGAAGGTCTGTTCAAATCAAAGGAGACTGGCTGGATTAGGATAGCTGGCCTGAAAGGGACTTCAAATACAGAACAACATCTTAATCTCATAAGGGAAGAATAATGATATTTTTTATTATATACATAGCATGAAGAGTGTAGTTAAACACTCTTAACTTCCATAGCCAGATACTTCTTTTTCACAGCTGATACATGTTGTCTAAAACACAATTTAAATCTAATTTCTTACCACTTAAATTGGATAATCCAATGTAGTGCAGCCATGCAAATCTTCAAAACATAGTCTGTACCTTCTAGGCTGTCTTACCTATTGCCTCTCTGTTACTTCAGGGATAGAACTGGTCTAGCTTCCACTTCCTACTTACCATTTCTCCCACCTCTTTAGTGAATTGAATGCTCTGACAGGCTTTTGGGTTTTAGATCAAAGTAGTATTTAACCTAAGCAGAAGGGAAGAAGAAATAATTTAAATCTATGTAAAATAACAAACAATCTTATGTGTGCACTTGTATAACCTAAAGGGTTAACATCCCTTCTGTTGAGATTTTAGGCAGATTTCCATTTTCCAGTCACCGCTAACATCTCAGGTCAAGTATTTATTCTTATGCAATCTCTTTCCTTGTGTGAGTGAATGTGCGGATTTTAGCTAACAAGGGTGTTTGTTCTTCTGGGTTCACAAGTGTAAACTTTTTCTAAATCTAGTTGTCTCAGGTCACATTTGAAAATAAATTGGCAAAATGAATGGTTCTTGCAAAAAGAATAGTTATTTAATTATTACGTTTTCCTGATCACTAGTGAAGGGATATTCCTGAATCATTGTTCGTTACCTTGCTTGTTTTTCCAGAAGCCTGCTATTAAATGGCAGGAGCACCCAGACAGATCATTGCAGAAATTACGGTGGTGCTTTAAGAAGCTCTCTAGCTGGAGGCTTGCACTCCTCTGGTTGAGATAGCAACAATATATGATGTGCCTAGACATCACCTGAGTCAGCAGAGAACTGGGTTGCATAGACAACCATTTTTGGGGTCCAGAAAGCCAAAACAGCTGATAGTGCAGATGCATGTAAGGAGCTCCTCAATTTCTTCTGAGCTTGCAGATGGTGATGTGTTGGGCATTGTCATTTCCATCTGGCCGCAAAGTGCAGTATATTCCTAAGAACAGCGCACATCCCAAAATGTGATCTTGCCATGGTATCTCAGTAAATCCGTCAGACTTGCTGCACCGTAGCTATGCCTCTACTTCACTGTTCTTGCTCAATTCAGTAGCTTACAGTTAAAAAGCTGTAACAATTTCTGCAAAGGAAAAGCAGTGACGTGAAACACAAAAATAAATTCAGTGGAGTATCTTCATGGAACACAGTTACACAGCCTTCAAAATGAAGCGCAGCCTTCTGCAAAGGTTCTGCGCAAATTGCCCCATTACTGCCAAATACTTTCAATCCTTTGTCATTTACAGCAAAGTGCAAAAAGTTTGGATTCTGCGGAACTTCTAATCCTAGTGAACTGTTGTTCAGTAGAAAGGACTTCCTTGTTGGAGAGCAAGCTCTGGCTCTCTGTATTTATCTGGTTAATTTATTGCAAATATCTGAAGCTCCTCTTCTGCTTCCATGATCACTGAGAAAAGTTACAACTTCTGTAGAGAAGAGGCAGTTCTGTTTCTCAGAGATGATCCTGCACAATAACGTTTCCTGGCAAGTAGAAGCTTCATACATGAAAAAATAGATTAATTCAAAGTAATTATTTCTGAATATTGGTATCTCTTCTACTACTGCTTTTCAGAAATCTCTTCTCATGACAGTTAACCGTGTTAACCAGATTGAGTAGACTGAAAGTAGAAAATGGCAATATACATACTGCTGAATATCTTCACCCACTTCTGATTATTTTTATATTTATGGCAGATTTTTTGTGCTTCTGAAAGCATGTGTAAAAGCTGATTTTCGTATTAATTCTCTGGGTTTTTTTTCTAGGTGGCAGTTAACATGAAGCTGGCTGCTTAATGGTACATACCTGGCAAATGCAGTTGTAGCGGGTTTTGTTAGGGCTGTATTAATTCTTCTTTTCTGATTCTGAAGTAATTTGTATTTAAAAACACAGTGTCATTTGTAGGTGAACCACAGGTGATTTGTAAATAAAACTTGACCGAGATTATTCTCCAAAAAAGGGGCAGAGATTATTTTAAAAACTTGTGGACAAATAAGAGAACTTAAAGAGCTGCAAGTTCCAGTATTACTGCAGAGTTAAGCATCCCAAAGTTGCACTGCTTAAGGGAAAGCTTGCTTTCGCTGCGATTCTGCACAGACTGTTAGATGCTCTGCTTTTAGCTTTAAACTATTTGCCTTTTTGCTTTGTGTAATTCTACTAAAACCCCCTCTTTTCATGTAAGGCAATAGGAATCACCCTTTAGCTGGGCTATATGGGTCAATGTAGGGTTTGTAATAGCTTGCCAATTTATTTATTTATAATTATTTTAAGTCAAATGATTCAATGATGTTACTCTTTCAGATTCACAGAATCTAACATGTTAGCCAACAAATTCTAGTAGCAAACTATGCTTTTAAATTTCTGGTTTATGTATATAAGAAATGGAAGCAAATTAGATTGTTGAAGCCCAAGACATACAGAAATCAGGATTTAAGTTCAATGTGTCTTCACCCTCACTCTGAATTTCTGCACAGAGCAATAGAGACTTTTACAGTGCGTACTGCCTATATTGTTTGAATTAATGTCATATTCTCTGTTTAACTAGAAATATTTTGTATTATAATTTGTTGGCTTTTGAAGTTTGTGAGAGGTCTTGAGTTCAGGTTATTTGACTGGTGTTCAATCTGTGTTACTAAAATGAAGTTAAGAATTTGAAAAAATTATTTTTATAATCCTTATTTAGCAAACATTTTCGGATCAATGTACTGTGCTTCATAACTTCCCACTGAATGTGGTTCTTAGCTTGATACCGTGAACATATATATGTGTGTGTGTGTTTGTGTATGTGTGACACTGAAATTGAATTTGGTGTGCATTGCCTTTCGTAATTGATGCTATTAGTCACTGCAGACCTCTTTATTGGAGTATTTGAATCTTCTTCTTCAGCTTTTGTTAATTTAAAGTAGCTCGCTGCTTTGTTGTTTTTTGGTTGGGTTTTTTCCTTCTACTATTCTTTAGAACTGTAGGCAGTGGAAATATTAATAGTTGTATAATTTAAGAATCCATTTTAAACACTGAACCTTTCTGTTACTACATGAAGTCAATTGACGAGCAGTGACCTTTTGTGGTTATTTATCCAAAGTGGTTAATATATTTGCCACTTCATCAAGATGAACAAAGGGGTAGTGCTGTTGTTGTGTCAAGTTCCAAAATATCTTTTCATCCTCTGAATCTTGGATCAACTGGCTACCATGGTATGTAGAGTAAATGGGAGCAGGCAAAAAAAAATCTCTAAATTGTACTACTCCTATAACCTCAGATTTCTGCTCAGAATAGTTCACAATAAAGACATTTTGCATGAGATTTAAGGTGCACACGTAAAGGTCATCCATTGCTTTTCATGTTCATACTTGTGCATCGTTACTGTGTTACCATATCCATCAGCATTTTGCATCTTCTCTACTCCTAATTGTTGCAATAAATATTAAATGGGAGAATCAGATTTTTGCAGGTAGGTGTAGAAAGAGAATGCCAAAGAAGTAATAAAGGAGGAGGACACAAAGAGACTGGTGGAGGCAGAGGGAGGTTTAAAAGATAGGGAAAATTAAATCAGGATCTGAATGGGAAGAGAGAAGAATTCAGTAAAAGGCTTGGCAAAATGAACTCGGTACATTTGTACAGGCAGACTTCTGTCTTTTAGGACCCTTTTTTGGAGCCTAAATTCTGCCCATACAGTCTGCCTGTCTTCTGAGGTGAATTGAGTCTGCCAAAGTGCACGCTTGGCATATGTGCCCCTTAACAGCTTCAGTTACTTTCCCAGAATGAAACCCAAGTTTCTACATTTTTGTTGTTGTATTTAGTCTCTGGCAGCTGAAGAGTGGTTTATCTCTGTATTCATTTTTCATTGTTGTTCAGATACACATGTAGAAAAAGGCACATTTCAGTGAAAGCCAATCGAGTTTCTGTGTTGCGTTGCTCAAACACCTTTTCTGAAGCACCGTCCTTCATCTATCTGATTCTGCTCAGTCTGACAAAATCAGTAGGCATTAGTGAGCTCATAAATTATTGTTCCTTTTAAAATGTGCTCCTAACTAGTAGAAAGCAGATGATGCTTTACTCTCAAGAAAATTAGCAACACTCTCATTATACCTATTGCTGCTTCAAGGAAAATGTCTTTCTTTTTACTTGGGCAGACTTCAGAAGAACAGAAGTAATTGACAGTACACATTATACTGTAACTATGCATTCAGACATACTGGGGGTGCATTAAAAAGACAATGGAATAGATTAGTTTGAGGGTATAATACATATCAAAATTGTTCTATACAGATATCAGAATATTAAATAAAAGGAAAAGGCTTCATAAAGCCTCATATAATCCCTCTTGGCATGGGTAGATGAGTAGGTATTCAGGTTTTTCCTTTAACTATGCTGATATGATTAAATTTAACTTGACACAAGCGATGTACTATACCATGTGATTGTAATATTTAAAAGAAAAACCATTTTCTGATTGAATACCTACTAGCTATCAATTTCTGTGTAGCAGTATCTAATCTGAATTTCTTTTGCAGCTAGAATGCTAACATATTTGCTGTATTCTCCATCTCACTAGGTGCACACTCAGCAAATACTGAACTGTTTCAATATTTTTTGATATCTTATTTAATCTAGTGTTCTAGTATAAAAGACAGCCAGTTCATTTCATGTGGATTAAAAGCAGTTTTCAGGTTATAACTCTTCTGTCCCAAAATAGCATTTGGATGCTGTGGCTCTTATACATGCTGCTGTACTGCATAAACACAAATGCTGTTGGATGTGACTCCTGTAAATTAGCCGTTAGCTTCTGGTAAATATGCCACAGTTTTTTTTCAATGCTGTTTTAGTTTGGAAATACCTTTCCTTCCACTAGCCCTCCCTTCCTTACACATAGAGGCACAAAAGAAAACTGTAAACTTGGAAAGATAATTTGTACACAGTCTCACAATCTATATTATTCTAAAATAATGTGTTGTTCAGAACAATGGGTTTTAAGCTTAGCACGGTTAAGCACCTACGGCATATGGCAGAAGCCAGCCTTATAGGAAGATTTACTATCATATGTATATGTTCAGTCAGGTGAAGAAGGGCTAGTAAAAAAAAAACCTCTAGAGAAGTTGAGCAGGGAGAAGCAATATAGTTCTGCAGATTTGAGAGCAGTTTTAGTCCCTGTCCTACAGACAGGATGTCCTAGCTTCATCTGAGACAGAGTCAACTTAAAGTTAATTTTGAATTAAAATACAAAGGCAAATTGGCCATCCCTTCTGTACTAGCAGAAGCATTTTAGAGATGTAACCAAGTAGAACTTACCAATTGGTATAGTCAGTGAAAGTCTTTCCAATGTATAGGAACCATTAAAGGATTCTGTTAACTTTCTTCATAACTGCAGATTCATTGTAGCGCTCTACTAATAGATCTTGGTTTATTTTCAGCCAGTTGTGACATTCAGCAGTGTTTAGAAATATATTTTGCATTGCATAGGCAAATCTTATTGCCATTTTTATCTCATTGGTGAGAAGAGCTTTACCTTTCTTCAGGGTTGTGGCTTTGTTTGCTTAATAGCAAACGTTGTTGGAGTAAACAGCTACTTGTTAATGCTGTAACAGCATCTTAACATAAATGTTATCTGAAGTACGCAAATGAGCTCGGTGATAAACAAGCATAGCAAAGTGTAGATGAGGCAGGAAGCCAATCTGTCTGTTCCTTGTGCCCAATGATATTTTAATAGTCATTTTAGTCTTAGAAGTGAATGACGTTGGAGAACGCATTCCATCATTTCATTTCAGTGCCAAAAACTGAATGCTGCTTTAACTAGTATTAAAGGAGATGACATTGCTGTGTTTGTTAGTCAATGCAGATCGGGTCACCTGTGTTCCATCATAAATAACAAAATGATGGAAATTTTAAAATTAAGCAGAGATGGAAAATTGGCATTGTCTGAAAGCATTGGTAAAATAGTTAATTTGTAGATTCTTTGTTTTATTTGTTATTAAAATTTAAGGAGAAACAGCAGAATGGTGAATTTAGTACCTATAAAGCTACATTCAGCTCTGTGGAAATAACTTCACTTTAATCAAAAGTTTGTGGGCTTGAATATCACCATTCTTGTCTCTTGGAACTGATAAGTAGGATTTGAACTCCCACTAGTTCATTTGGGACGGTTTTACTTAATCATCATCACTTAACGTGACTGGGTCAAGTGGACGGGCTCAGAAAGCAGCCCTGTATGCTTTGCTGTTTGCTAACAAACAGCTACAGAGGTGTGATCTTCAGTCAGCTTTGCTGCTTGAGAGAATTACGGCATTACATTCACATTTCACGTACTAGCTGACTATGTTCCTTGTTTTATTTCAGTGGAGTCAAGTAACGATCCTCCCATTTATGATACTGAAACTTGGATCTGTTTCATATAGAATGGATGGACTGTGGTTATTGTGGTACTGCTTGGGAAGATGATTCAGCATGAGGGATTACGAAGAGAAATGTCCCCTTTCTTTTCTGAGGCTGAATCACAGCTCATCAGTGAAAGATTCCCTGGTTAAAAGAGGTCGTTCAAAGAGTTCAGCCCAAAGAGAGGGCATGCTAGTTTGCACTTAAATAATGACTGCTGCCCTTCAGTCTTCTAGTGCAACATCTCTTGCTCTGTCCCTACAGCCTTGTTTTCCTGCAGATCTGAGTATCGGGCAAGGGGCGTTTTGATGTGGTAATTTTAGTGGTGCTTTTGTGAAGCAGCCAAGTGTCTGCTAGGCTGGACAGTTCTGTTTTCTCAGTTCTCTGTGTGGAATACTTGTGACATATATCATTCATTCTGCCTAGTATTTTTTTTAATATTAAATCATTTGTTTATACATGAAAAATAACTAATTAGGTACCCTGATATGGTTCCTCCAGAACAAATGGCCTTCAGACATGTCTCTGCACGTGAATGTAGGTTCACCACGTTCTATGGCTAACAAAACTGGTCAATACCTTGCTGTGTTTTGGGGTATGTCCATTAGGAAACCAACTGAAAAAGCTGTTCATTTAATATGTTAATATGAGGTAGCATCCATAAACTAGTAATAACTTTGTGTAACTATTAACCTCAGCTAGATTAAACCATCCAATTTATATTTTTTTAAAACACAATCCCAATCTCCTGAGAAATTCAGTTAGTTTTTTTTGAGTAAATTGCAATTGAGATGTTGGATTCTACTTACAGCAAATCTTAAATGAATTATTCTAGCAATGTTACAAGAATTTCTCAGATTTCTAGAAACTATCTAACTGTTGAAAACAATACACATGCAACTGGAGTTGATCGCTGTTCAGTTCTCCTCTGCAGGCTAATCTTTTGCAAATTCAATCCTTGACCAAGAAGGTAGCATTTAGAGACGTTTTTTGACTCAAATTCTGAAAATACTTATGCTTGTGTGTAAGTTACAAGGCAGAAATAGTTTCAGTGGAGTGTAGAAGAAAGGCTTACAAAGTGTGATGCAGGATTGTGTCAAAACCAGCCGTAGCCTTGCTACAAAGCATAGTTTGTCACCTGGGCTTGTCTGTCTGGCTTCTCAGGAGCACTAATACATCCTAGTGAAATAGTCTGACCAACACATCTCTGCTGCTTCCAGTGCTTGAGCTATGAATAATATTTTTGTCTGTAGTTATAGAAGAAGGCCCAACGGTTCCTGCTTTGCAGAGCTGCAGGCTGCAAGGTAGCAGGGTGTGTTCTTTTCTCTCCTCTCATGCACATCAGTTCTGTGTGTAATGCTGGGGGTAGCTCTGACATCTGTGTTAGCTAGATTCTAAGATCAGATTGATGGTTTTACACTTTCCTGTAAAGGCCTGTAATTTACCACTCGCTGTATGTTGACTTCATTCTTGCAAATTGAAAGCTTAACTTAATATTAAGAAATGGTTTCTCAGGACAAAATATTTTCTGTCAATATAACGTAATATATGTCTGCTGCTTTGTCCTCTTTCTCCAGCTCCCGTTGATTGTTTCTCCAGTGCATTAACCTCACTTCTCTTGTCACAGTTGCTTGTGAACTGACTTGGGAACTGATCCAGCTTTAAAAATGCATATCTTCATCCAGTATTGCCATTAAAAAAAAAAAAAGCAGGCTTTTTCAACCAGTTTCTTAGATTCTGAAAAATAAGAAAATGGACATATTCACTTTACTACAGTTCAGCGTTAGGAGGTGGCAGTGATTTTTCAATAAATTAGTATATGAAATAGAACAAAATTGCAGCAGAAAAATTGCAGGTAAAATTAGAAAGCTTATATGCCCATAGGAGTTATTGTTTTAGAGGTGATGCAGAAGGCAGAGAAAAATACTGCTTTCTATAGAGATGTAGCTGTCAAGGCAATGTTCCTCTATATATGATGAAAATGGTGACATTTGGCAGAAAATTAAGACATGTCATAGTTCACAACATCAATCTGCATTGTTTGTGGAACTGTTTTTGTCTTGCATGCACTATAGCAATTGCCACTTTCATACTGCTCTGGCTGTGGATTAAACAAATGTAAATATATTTGTCTAAAAAAGCATTCCAAATCCAGCTCAAAGAATTGAGATACTGTTTCTACAGGAGAGAAAGCAGACTAGAAGTCCTAGCTAGTCTCTTCCTTTTCAGTAAATTCTTTATGAGGAAAGTCGTCAAATAGTATAAAAGTATAAAATCCGTTTTGAAGCTATTCTGCTACTGCTGAAACCACACAGAATCATAGTATAATTTAAATTGGAAGGGAACTTCTGAAGCCATCTAATCCCAACATCCTTTTAAAATCAGGAGTAACTGCACAGATCTGGTTGCTCAGGGGCTTGTCCAGTTGAGTTTTGAAAGCCTCCAAGATGACACAACCTCTCTGAGCAGTGTGTTCCTGTGCATAATTTCCCTTGTAGTCATTATTTTGTTCTTTTTAGCTAACCACAATTTAGCTTTCTGCAACTTTTGACTGTTCCTTCTTGTTCTTTCACTCTGTACCTCCAAGACAGGTCTGGTACTGTCTCTGGAACCATCCATTAAGTTGGAGAAGATGCAGTTCAGTTGTCTGTTAGCTCTTCCTTCTGTGGGCAGTGCTGAACCGCCTCCCTCAGCCCCTCCTCGCATGTCGTGTGTTCCAGCCCTGCAGCTGGTTTAGCAGCCCACCACTGAGCTCTCCAGTTTGCAAATACACCTCCTCAACTGGGAGACTCCAGACTGGACACAGTGTTCCAGATGTGGTCTCACAAGTGCTGTAGAGGGAGGAATCATCTCTTTCCTCAACCTGCTAACTGTCCTTTTGCTAATGCAGCCCACTGTGTGGTTAGCCTTTATTGCCTCAAAGGCAGGCTGCTGGTCTGTGCCTGACCTACTGCTCACCACGACTCTCACAGATCCCTGCAGAGCTGCTCCCTTGCCTGGCACTCCACTGCCTGTACCAATGCATGGGATTATTCTGTCTGTGCTGGTTTGGGTGGGATAGAGTTAATTTTCTTCATAGCAGCTAGTATGAGGCTATGTTAATCCAATCCTTCCTCACCTCCCCCCCCCCCCCCCCTCTTTTTTGG